>CANIUD010000266.1:0-77500 GCA_947470075.1 Closterium sp. Yama58-4
CGAGGCAGGGAGCGGAGAGGCTTTGAACCTGCTGCGTTAGGGTTTGGAAGTCACTTACCATTGTGGAATTAACCCTAACGCGGCGCGTCACAAAGAATCTAAAAGGTGTTCGAGTTTGGGTATTACGCTTTGGATGCTGGGCGTCGACATATTCCGCAGCTATCAAATGACAACTGTAGTTCGAATCATTCGATATGATCACTAGAGGTGGGTGTTGGAGGTTTGTGACTGCGAATGTGAAGGTAGGCGTCCCGCACGTTCGTATTCGCCCATTACCCTACTCGACCAATATATGTGTTCATATGACCGATTTGAATCGTATCGAGTTTCCCTGGTTTATATGATGAGGGGGCACCCCCTGTGGTGGAATGAGTGAAAAGCCACTCGTTTTCTAATTCCGTGCAACCGACAAAGGGATGTTTCCTAGCGTCCTAATCCGACTCTGACGGAATTTGAAATGATTTCGCAGCAGAAGCGCGTCTCAAAGCTCGCATTTTCGCCAATGCGCATGCAATAACGCGTTATCCGCAATCGATGCTTCGGAACTTCGGTCAGTAGAGTGGAACGATTGTGAACCACGCCACCCTCAACGTCGCGCGGGAGCCGAAATAAACGTCGTGCTGCTCACCCGCCAAGCAGGCGATCGTCACGCGCTGCGCGCGCGCTGCCAGGCAGCATGGGCGGCACCGCCGCTGGTGTCACCCGCGGCGATGGCCGCCCTGGAGAGCGAAGGCTGGCACGTCTCCGCGCACGCGCTGCTCGCGCTGCTCGCCGCGAAACCCCCCTCCGCGGACGGCGGCGCACCGGATCCGCAAGCCTCCCCCGCGTCCGCCGCTTCCGCGCCGTCAGGCCAGCTTCTTGGCGCGGCGCAGAGCGCGCCGATGTCGGCGCAGCAGGTGCGCGCGGCGGCCTTAGACCTGGACCTGCGGCGGTTCGGCGAGGCGTGCTTGCCGGACGACGTCAACCGCGCCGAGTACCGCCGCCGGCCGGGGAAGCTCTTCGTGCAGGTGAGACCCTTTGCCATGATTGCCATTCCCACTGCCCTTGCAAGGTGACTTTTGAGGTCGACTCAAAAACTACTGCCGCCTGCCGGGTCGACTCATCGTGCAGGTGAATCCTTTTGCCTGCCCACTGCCCCTGCAGGCGAGTCCCCTGCCCCTTTGAGTTGACTTAGACGTCACCGCGGTTCGCAGGGGGGCGAGTACCGCCACCTGCAGGAAGGATAGGCAGGTCCTCCCCCCCCACTGTCTTCCGAACCACCACTTCCCTCATCCCTTTTGCTTGCTGCGCCCCCCTTTTGCTGCCCTCCAGTGGTGTTGGCTGTGAACGTGTGCGAGCCCAGGGGTGGGGAGGGACGCTGACTCACACCTGCTCTGTACTCCTTGCTTCCCCTCTTGTGCCACCCTTGCGCACCGTCCTTGCTTCCCCTCTTGTGCCACCCTTTCTCCCCACCAGGTGGTGTCAGTCAGCCGTGAACGTGTGCGAGCCCTGGGCGGGGAGGACGCTGAGTCACCTTGCTCTGCACTCCCCGCGACCCTCCTGCTGCCCCGCCCCCGTCTCTCCCCTCTAGTGGTGTCAGCCGTGAACGTGTGCGAGCCCAGGGGCGGGGAGGACGCTGAGTCAGCCGCCGCCGCCGCTGACGAGGACGACCGCTGGGATGACGACAGCAATCCGCCCGCCCCCCCTGCTGCCCCTCTCCTGCTGCTTCCACTTCCGCTGTTGGTGTGGATGGGGGAGGCGAGGTGCAGTAGGTGGCAGCGGGGGCCGAAGGCTGCTGCGCATTCGGGTGACGGACGGCAAGAGGAATGCGAGTGCTGTGGAGATGCATCCCTGCCCGCACGTGCCCGCTGCTCTTGCTCCGGCACCAAGGTACTTACTTTGGTCACCCTGCTGCACTTGATTGAACGTTTGAGGCGTCTCAAGCAAGGATTGCGAGTGCTTGGAGATGCACCCCTGCCCGCACGTGCCGGTTGCTCTTGCCCCCCGGCACCAAGGTACTTACTCTGGACACCAATGCCTCCTGTTTCACCTTTAGTTGGACGGACGGCAAGAGAATGCGAGTGCTGTGGAGATGCATCCCTGCCCACACGTGCCGGTCGCTCTTGCTCAAGGCACCAAGGTTACTTACTTTGGTCACCAAACGCTCCCTGCTTCACACTGATTTAACTTTTGAGGCGCCTCAAACAAAGAATGCGAGTGCAGTGGAGATGCACCCCTGCCCGCACGTGCCGGCTGCCCTTGCTCCCGGCACCAAGGTATCTAGTGTGGTCACCATGACACCATGCATGCATGCATGCATACAACGCCTTTCAAGAAGAACTTCGCCTTCATTCCTTGCGCTGGTGGTATGGCGAGTGTGCATGCAGAAGCAGCAACTGCGCTTTCCGCCTACAAATGCAATGCAGCTACAGGCGGAATTCGGTGCTCTTTTTGCTAACAGAAAGAACTTGTTACGAAGATCACGTGCCGCTCGTTTTTCCCTCTCCCCTCCCAGTCTCCCGCCTCCTCTCAAGCTCCACCATCCGCCACGGATTCATCCTGCTGGACCCTCACTGCGTCAGCGCTGGGCGGCTGCGTGTTGGGACATTCAAAAATTATCAATGCCATCCCCCCTTCCCTACCTCCCTCCCTCCCTCCCTCCCTCCCTCCCTCCCTCCCTCCCTTCCATCCCTCCCTCCCTCCCTCCCCTCCCTCCCTCCCTCCTCCCCTCCCATCCCTCCCCTCCCTCCCTCTCTCCCTCCCTCCCTCCCCCCTCCCTCCCTCCCTCCCTCCCTCCCTCCCTCCCTCCCTCCCTCCCTCCCTCCCTCCCTCCCTCCCTCCCTCCCTCCCTCCCTCCCTCCGCCCCTCCCTGCCTCCCTCTGCTCCCCCCCAGCTTCTCCTCACCAACCCCACCATCCGCCACGGATTCATCCTGCTGGACCCGCAGTGCGTGCAAGTGCTGGGCGGTCGTGTCTCCCCTCTCTACGACGAGTGGGACATGCAGCGCCGCTATGCCCTCCTCCCCGCCCTCGCCCCCACCCCCTCCTCCGCCCACTCCTCCCGCTCCGCCCGTGCCTCCCTCTCCGCGTCTGCCTTGCTCTCCTCCTCCTCTCTCCCCAGTGTCGCTGCTGGCCCGCCGCCCTTCCGCGGGGTCACAGACATGCGCCTGCCAGCAGCGCCAGTTGTCACGACTGCCAGCACACCTGCCAGTATGCCTGCCAGTGTACCTGTCAGCACGCATGAGCCTAGAGCAGCAGGCGGGGGGGCGGCAGTAGGGCGTGGAGGTGAGACCAATGCTGGCGCCTCTGCCCCTGCAGCAGCGGGAGCATCGGGGACAGCAGGTAGTGCTGCAAGAGAAGGGAGCGGAGGGTCGGCAGAGGCGGGGGAGGTGGGGGTAGCAGCAGAGGCAGCGAGGGAGAGGGCGGTGGAGCGGGCAAGAGTTGAGGCTGCTGCTGCTCTCAAACACGTTGCTCCACATGACAGGAGCGCTTCCAGGAAGCTTCTGGAGAAGATGGGGGAGGAGCAGGGGCGAGGCAGGGGTAGGAGGGGAGGGCGGGGGGGAAGGGGGAGGGGGAGGAGGGGGCGGGAGGAGGAGGAGGATGAGGGGACGATGACACTAGAGGAATATGAGGCAAGGAAGGCCGCAGGGAAGCAAGGAGGGGGAAGAGGGGTGGGGGGCATGGTGGGGGGGATGGCAGCAATGGGAGGGGTGGCCGCAAGCAGTGCAGCGCAAGTGATGTCAGATGAGGAACTTGCGAGGAAGCTGCAGGCAGAGCTGGATATGGAGGACATGGGGGGCCGGGTGTGTTTCCGTCTCTGCTCTGCTCTTCCTCGTCCACTTCCTTGTGCCGGCCCCTCACTCACTCACTCACTCACCCACTCACTCACTCACTCACTCACTCACTCACTCATTTGTTTCTTCCAGTTCTCATGTCCGCTATGGTATTCTTGCCGTATTTTCTTACCTGTGCCATCTCATTTCTGGCCCTCCACTGTCACACCTCCATCTCCCACTCTCACCCCTCCATCTCCCACTCTCACCCCTCTATCTCCCACTGTCATCTCTTCACTCCCAGTCTCACCCCTCCATCTCCCACTCTCACCCATCCATATCCCACTCTCACCCCTGCATCTCCCACTGTCAACCCCACCTCCTCGCTCTCCCCAGGCACACGCAGCCCACACGCCTCCACACGCACACCACACACCTTCCACTGCCACGTCAGCGTCGGAGCAGCTGCGCCAATCACTGTTCAGCTTCCAGCCAGCAGCAGAGCCCGAGGGGAGCTACGAAAGGGGCAGAGGGTTTCGGGGCAGGGGGGGGAGGAGGGGAGGGTCTGGAGGCAGAACCAGTGGGAGATATGGGGGACGAGGGGGAGAGAGAGGAGGCAGAGGGGGCAGAGGATGGTGAAAATGGTAATGCTCCAGATCTGGGACGACTCAGGGCAAGGGGCAGGCATGGGAGGAAGGGGGTCTAGAGGGAGTACCAGCGGCAGATGCGGAGACAGAGGGGGAGGAAGAGGAGAGGAGGCTGAGGGTGGTAGTATGTTTCAGCTCGCAAGAAGGAGGATTATTTGCAGCGCTTAAAGTTTTTATTCAAACATCGGCGGACCCATGGTTCTGCCCTACTTTGTTTGCGGGTTTATCGTACTGTGTTCTCTATGGCACGTTTCATGGTATTTCATGCTAATTGCCCTCTTGGAGGATCTTGATGCAGAATACCTTGAATGCTGCACGAAGATACATTTACTGCACTGATAGTATGATCTGATTGTATGAATTGTTCAGGTTACATCAAGAATCAAGGTTCAAGTTGTGTTGCATCATTGCAGTTGACACAAGTGTGATATAAGCTCACATCAAGAAAGAACTACACATAGACGGACATTACAGCGGGGATGGAATGCCATTAAATTCGAGCCCTAGGCCCACGCGGACCGCGACTTCAACCGACCAATTGCCGCCACCGCCTCAAACCCAGCCCAGCGAAGTGTCGTGGCTTCGCGACAGTTTCCTGTCCGGAGTTGCGACCGAACTGTGGGTTACGGACAATTTCGTCATGAATGTAGCTGCATCGCGAAACCGCTTCAGCGCTTTCCGCACCGCATGTCGGCCAACGCTGACGCGCTTCCAGCCCACAACTCAAATATAAATCACAATTCGTGCCTCCAATTCTTCATCGAATTCATTCGTGCCTCCCCCCGAAATCATTCAACTTCCATCGCTCGAAACCAATTTAGCGATCAATTCAACCTGACGCTGCCAGTCACGCTTTCTGCGGCTGCGTGAGCACACCACTTTAGCGACAATCGCATGCATTCGCGAAAGATGGCCAGTTCACGGTTCATTCCTCTCTTCGGCCTGCTCTGCATCGTGCTCTGCTTCGCCACGGCTCACGCACAGGCGAAGCCCACCAAGGCGCAAATCAAAGCGGAGCTGCAGAACATGGCGAACACCATCACCAAGAAGTACCCGCAATACGCGAAATACGCCAAGGACATCAACAAGTACATCGGCATAGCACGTAAGGACCATAAAGCTACATTGTTTTCTTTATTACCTCGGCTAGGAAACTCACCCCCCTCTCGTTCAAAACGCCAGCAGAAAGTCCATCATTTGTAGTCGTTAGTAGGCAGGATACCCTTTTAGCGGCTTACACGCTCCTCTAATCACTCCTCGCGCTCAGATGCTGACCCGTTTTTTTCCGCCTTCCCTCTCCCTCTCCCTGTGTTCCCCCTTTTATTCTCTTTCCATCGCCAGTGAACTCCAAGTACGATTTCACAGCTCTCAGCGACGCAACCCTTCTGCTCCCCAGCGACACGGAGGCCCAGGCCCTCGCTAAGAAGGTCCCCGCTAACAACAAAAACATCCCGAAGATTTACAACATCACCGCGTACCACATCATCCGCAAGAAGTACACTGTTCCCGCTCTCAAGGCGCTCAAGAAATCGCAGCCGTTGGGGACGCAGCTAAAGCAGGCGATTTACAAGGTTTCGCCGCAGAATGGTAACACGATTTCCTTCGCCAAGGCTCCCAACGCCCCCCCTGCCGCGTGGACGACGATCAAGCTCGTGAGGCTGTACGCTGGACCGTACTTCATTGCCCATGGCGTGGATAAAGTCCTGATTCCTACCTACACTAAGGTGTAACATGTTACCCGAGCATTGCTTGGTCCTCAGTTGACGGTCAGTCGTGCTGCTGGTTCAACTTCTGAACTGGGGATGACTGGAGGTCAACTGGGCATCAATTTAGATCTTCAGCGGGCTTTGTGGTGCAAGTTGTAAATATGTTTCAGTGACTTGAGTATCATTTGAAGTTTAGTATCCATTGTTCAGGTGTACAATCTTCGGGCACGTCTGATTATTGAGTCCACTATGCATTCGTAAGGCACAAATTGAAAAGGCTTCTGTTATATCGACGCACCTGCTGCTGCTATTGCTTCAGCACGGTTTGGGATTTATTAGCAACTGGATCAGCTGTCAGCTCTCTCTGAACCCACCAGCTTCTTTCTTTCAGCGAGAGATTTACGGGCTAATAGAATTTGGGACGGTAACAAGCAAGTACGCTTCCTAGAATGCTTTGCGACAGAGAGGGCGAGACGAGCAATCGGTTATGCCTGTGCTGTTCCTCCTCCTCACCCCCGTCGTACTCCCACTCGCCCGATGACACGCACGAACCCGAGCGCCTGTGCCGCCGCTGCTGACTCCGAGCCTCCCCGTGTGGTTTGGTGGAAGCAGGACGGGTCTGGGTGCTTCCGAACCCAGCCGTGAGGCCCGGAACCATGGTGACAGGGGCGGTAGAGGACCGTACGTAGTGGAGTAGAGGCTTGACATTGCCCTGGGGGGTTGCTAGATCACGGGAGGAACAATGGGGCGTGGGTAGCGGAAGACTTATGAGGAGAGTTCAAGGATCAGACATGCTAGGCTGAGAGTGGCCTTTGGTGGGGTGAAAGTGGCCTCGGCTGTTTCACCAGCACAATTGCTTCACCGTGTTGCACTTACATGGCTTGCCAGGCACACTGCAGCAGACTGCCTTCACATGGCGTGCCACTGCACACCTGATGAAACATGGCGTGCCACTGCACACCTGATGAAACATGGCGTGCCACTGCACACCTGATGAAACATGGCGTGCCACTGCACACCTGATGAAACATGGCGCGCCACTGCACACCTGATGAAACATGGCGTGCCAACGATGCTGCTTGCAGCACCACCCGCACCCGTCATGCCTGCCCATGCATCGCCCACCACCCCCTCCCCCACCACACCAGTCAGCCTCCACCCACCAGTACCCACCAAAACCGAGCAACATGCATCAGCAGCAGCATCCCGCACCATGCACCGGTCACCACCCATGAACCCCTTGGAGCCGGCACCCACCCCTCAGCATCCATGTGCACCCCTCAGCACCCATGTGCACCGCACCTGCAGCTGATCGGTGTGCAGCTGGTCCAGCAGGGGGCGGGAGGTGTCTAGCAGCAGCATGCGTGTGTGCTCTGATACCACTGCCGCCCCCACACTCATGGCGCATGCCTGTGGGCGTGGCATGGGCAGGTGAACAAGGAAGACATGGGCATGGGCACATCAGTTGTACCGCCTGTTGCAGCTGTGGGTCGCCATGCAGCCATGCATAGGCTGTGAGGATGGCCACACGGTACAAAACAGCGCCGCACAGAACCACACAGCATCCCACTGCACCGCACAAGCACATCACGTACCGCCTGCTGCAGCTGTGGGTCGCTGTGGAGCCATGCATGGGCTGTGAGGATGGCCACCCGCTCACATGCCTGCACCTCATGCCATGTGCCCACGAGCCACAGTGACAGCAGTGTGAAGAACCACCCAGAACCATACAGCACCGCATAGAATCATGCAGCATCACACAGCACCGCACAGTACCGCAATGCACAAGCACGTCACCTACCGCCTGCTGCAGCTGAGGGTCGCCATGCAGCCATGCATCGGCTGTGAGGATGGCCACCCGATCACCCGCCCCCACCTGGTGTCGTGTGCCCACGGTGACAACGGTGCAGCGGGGTGCAAAAGGGTGTGGAGGGGTGCAGAGAGACGAGGAGGCGGAGAAAGGTTGGCAGTGGAGGGAGATGGATGGATCAGAGTTGTAGGAGTGAAGGATCAATAACTGGATGGACACAGAGCATCAAGAGAAGCGCGCGAGGGTAGAGTGAGTAGTGGGCAGGGGTTGAGAGAGGATCAGACGAGGGCATACGGAGGAGAGGGGCAGATAAGGCGAGGGATTATGGAGAACAGGGGCAGAGAGGGCGAGGGCGTACGGAGGAGAGGGGCAGATAAGGCGAGGGATTATGGAGAACAGGGGCAGAGAGGGCGAGGGCGTACGGAGGAGAGGGGCAGATAAGGCGAGGGATTATGGAGAACAGGGGCAGAGAGGGCGAGGGCGTACGGAGGAGAGGGGCAGATAAGGCGAGGTATTATGGAGAACAGGGGCAGAGAGGGCGAGGGCGTACGGAGGAGAGGGGCAGATAAGGCGAGGGATTATGGAGAACAGGGGCAGAGAGGGCGAGGGCGTACGGAGGAGAGGGGCAGATAAGGCGAGGGATTATGGAGAACAGGGGCAGAGAGGGCGAGGGCGTACGGAGGAGAGGGGCAGGTTGCCGGCGTCGGAAAGAGCAGCTCTGAACTTCCAGGGAGCCCCGCTGGCCAGCACGCCCCTCAGCTCCACGCGCATTGGCAGGCCCCCTCCGCCCTCCGCTCCACCTGCTGCTGGCCCCTCGTCGCCCATTCGACCGCTCACCACGACTGGCCCCGATGCATAGAGGTCCGGGATGGGGTAGGGGTAGAGCTGATGGTGCGGGCGGAGAGGGGATAAGAGAGGTGGGTGCCACAGGGGAACAATGTAGGGATGAAGTGGAAGGTACAGGAGGAGACCCCTCGTCGCCCATTCGACCACTCACCACGACCGGGCCCGATGCATAGAGGTCCGGGATGGGGTAGGGGTAGAGCTGGTGGGGGTGGGGGTGGGCAGGGGATGGGTGTGGTGGGCGGCTTTTTTGAGTCGACTCAAAGTCACATGGTCACCGATTTGGCCGCTCACCACGACTGGCCCCGATGCATAGAGGTCCGGGATGGGGTAGGGGTAGAGCTGGTGGGGGTGGGCAGGGCATGGGTGTGAGAGGGGAGCAGGGGGACTTCTGTGGGGAGGGATCACGCCGGGGTGAAGTGGAAGGTGTGGGAGGAGACCATTCGTCGCTCATTCGGCCGCTCACCACAACTGGCCCCGATGCATAGAGGTCCGGGATGGGGTAGGGGTAGAGCTGATGGGGGTGGGCAGGGGACGGGTGTGGTGGGCGGCAGTGGCACAGTAGGGATATCCCCATGGTGACTGCACACAATTCTCACTGCAGTGGCACAGTAGGGATATCCCCATGGTGACTGCACACAATTCTCACTGCAGTGGCACAGTAGAGATATCCCCATGGTGACTGCACACAATTCTCACTGCAGTGGCACAGTAGGGATATCCCCATGGTGACTGCACACAATTCTCACTGCAGTGGCACAGTAGGGATATCCCATGGTGACTGCACACAATTCTCACTGCAGTGGCACAGTAGGGATATCCCCATGGTGACTGCACAAAATTCTCACTGCAGTGGCACAGTAGGGATATCCCCATGGTGACTGCACACAATTCTCACTGCAGTGGCACAGTAGGGATATCCCCATGGTGACTGCACACAATTCTCACTGCAGTGGCACAGTAGGGATATCCCCATGGTGACTGCACACAATTCTCACTGCAGTGGCACAGTAGGGATATCCCCATGGTGACTGCACACAATTCTCACTGCAGTGGCACAGTAGGGATATCCCCATGGTGACTGCACACAATTCTCACTGCAGTGGCACAGTAGGGATATCCCCATGGTGACTGCACACAATTCTCACTGCAGTGGCACAGTAGGGATATCCCCATGGTGACTGCACACAATTCTCACTGCAGTGGCACAGTAGGGATATCCCCATGGTGACTGCACACAATTCTCACTGCAGTGGCACAGTAGGGATATCCCCATGGTGACTGCACACAATTCTCACTGCAGTGGCACAGTCGGGATATCCCCATGGTGACTGCACACAATTCTCACTGCAGTGGCACAGTAGGGATATCCCCATGGTGACTGCACACAATTCTCACTGCAGTGGCACAGTAGGGATATCCCCATGGTGACTGCACACAATTCTCACTGCAGTGGCACAGTAGGGATATCCCCATGGTGACTGCACACAATTCTCACTGCAGTGGCACAGTAGGGATATCCCCATGGTGACTGCACACAATTCTCACTGCAGTGGCACAGTCGGGATATCCCCATGGTGACTGCACACAATTCTCACTGCAGTGGCACAGTAGGGATATCCCCATGGTGACTGCACACAATTCTCACTGCAGTGGCACAGTCGGGATATCCCCATGGTGACTGCACACAATTCTCACTGCAGTGGCACAGTAGGGATATGGCGGCAGTGAGCATTGTGTGCAGATCACATGGGGACCACATGAGAGCAGCAGGTGGCTGTAAGGAAAGACTTGAGTTGAAAGGAATGATTAAGAGATGGAGCTTGAGGCTCTTTGGTGACGAGCATCAATAATCAAGAGGCAAGGCAATCCCCAATGGGATCGGTCGGAATCAGTAATAACTAGAAACGTGTGGTGAGGTTGGGACGTCGTTTGTCCCTCCCAGCTCAGCCCACGAGACTCCTAAAATACGCCAAGCTACCTGCCAGGCTATACCGCTTTCACACCTCACCCTTCCCCCCACCTCGGCCCTTGCCCCGCATCGCCCCTGGTCTGATGGCATGGCACAGGGTGGCAGGTCGCGGATGGCAATGTTGGTGACGAGCGGGCGAGCCATGGCCTTAACTAGTCCACACCATCTGCCATGCTATACCCCCCTCACCCCGCCCCGCCCCTCACCTCACCTCGCCCCGCCCCTCCTCACCTTCCCCCACCCCTCACCTCACCTCACCTCACCTCACCTTCCCCCACCCCTCACCTCACCTCACAGGCGGGCGGCAGGTCGCGGATGGCAATGTTGGTGACGAGCGGGCGAGCCATGGCCTTAACTGTTGCACAGCATCTGCCATGCCATACCCCACTCACCGCACCCTTTTCCTCACCCCACCTCACCCCACCTCACCCCACCTCACCCCACCTCACCCCACCTCACCCCACCTCACCTCACCTCACAGGCGGGCGGCAGGTCACGGATGGCAATGTTGGTGACGAGCGGGCGGGCCATGCCCTGCAGCATGCCGTCCAGCCGCCGCCGCACCTCCGCTGGGGGGAGCATGGGGGTTGGGGATGGGTGGTGGGGATGGGTGGTGGGGATGGGTGGTGGGGATGGGTGGTGGGGTGGGGATGGATATGAGTGAAGAGAGGGGTATGTGGGAAGAGCGCATACTAATGGTGACAAGCTGGCGAGCCATGGCCTGCAGCATGCCGTCCAGCCACTGGCGCACTGCAGCTGGGGGGAAGGACGGAGCCGCAGGCGGGGGCGGGGACGGAGGGTGGGAATGGGGAGTGAGAGAGGATATGAGTATGCGGACTGCAGCATCCCATCCAGCTGCCTGCGCACCTCTGCTGGGGAGGACGCAGGGTTGGATGGGATGCGCACCTCTGCTGGGGAGGACGCAGGGTTGGATGGGATGCGCACCTCTGTGGGGATGGCATGATAGATGGAGAGCAGGGTTGAGGATGGGTGGTTGGGATGGATTGAGTCAAGCTAAGGGTTTGGGGGAAGGGAAGTGCGCATAGTAAGGGTGATGGGAAGGGAGGGATGAGATGGGGGGCCAGTGAAGATGGGGTGGAGGAAGGTGGCAGCGTGAACATGCTTTTGCAAAGTGGCAATTGGCCAAGGTGCCACACCTTACAGCATAGCCGAGTTGAGATGGTGAGAAAGAGAGAAAGGGTGTGAGAATGTGAGACCCGGGCGATACCTGGATTGCGGGTGACCTGTGAAGAGCCACGGGTGGCAGCAGCAAGCCACTTGAGGAAGAACGGATTCACCGATGGGCCTTATGATGGGGTGGGAATGGGGTGGGGCATGGCATGAAGAATGGGGTGGGAGCAATGGGACGATGCGAGTGAGTGAGATGGGTGTAACATGAAGGGAATGGAAGGGGTTGTGGGAGGGACGGAATGGGATGGATGCAGTGCAAGTAAGGGCACGTGAGTTAGTCGAGTAGAGAGGCTCCTGGCGAGCCACGTGTCGGACAAGTGGATCCAGGGTCTATGAACAGCAAAGCCAGATTCGAGCCGGCTAATGGCAAACGACGGGCCAGTCCGGCTCGTCACAAGCCACGTGATAAACTATTTGTTCGAGACGTCACAAAACACATATAAATATATGTATATGTATACATATACATATAAATATATTCACGTGCGAGATGCGGCGACCTCCCACACTGGTAGGTTGCTTGGCGCCCCCGGGCTTGTCTCCGGCTCAGCTCAATCACTTGCTAGTTCCAATGGCTCATATCTACCGATGGCATGGCGGATGACTCTACACTCATCAAGCCGACTCAATAATTTTACCGATGCCAAAAAAATCAATACCCATATAGCCCACTGAATACTCGTACCAATCCCAAAAGTGGAGATGCGAGGGGCGGCGCCCCCCCAGTCAGCCAGGGCGCGCTGCACCCACTGGCACACGCGGCGCTCTGCCCGCACAGGGCCGTCCGTGATGAGCACGATCTGCTGCAGCGCTGCCGTGTTCCCGCTCAGCATCCTGAACGCCTGGGGTGTGTGGTGGAATGGGGTGTGGTGTGGTGTGGTGTGGTGTGGTGTGGTGTGAGATTGAGGCAGGGTGGAGAGTTGGAGGCCACTGGAAGCAGCCTGTGACGAGCACTATCTGCTGCAGCACTGCCGGGTGGTGAGGCCCCTCAGCATCCTGAACGCCTGGTGGTGATGGGGCACACATGCGCAGGGTGGGAAGTGGAGTGTGAGATGGGGTATGGAATGGATTATGGATGGGTTGGGATGTGGTATGAGATGAGGTATGGATGGGATGTGGATGGGGTGTGGATGGGTGTGATGGGGTGTGGATGGGGTGTGGATGGGGTGTGGATGGGGTGTGGGATGGAATGCAGGAGCAGAGTATGAGGCCATAGAGTTATTATGAGAGGACAGCTGAGTGGGCCTTAGCGTCTGAGTGTCGGAATAAGGGAAAGCCAGGCGTGCAGAATAAATGAACCTGAAAATGGCTCCTACTCACCCCACCTCACCCCTCCCGATCCACGCTCACCGCTCTCCACCCACCAGCTGCAGCGGTGTGAGCACATTGGCAGGCTGCGGCCAGTCATGCGCCTGCAGCACGAACTTGCACGCCCACCGCACCGCCTCAGGCGAGGTGGCCTCTACTCATCCTCATCCCATTACACTCCTCCCAAGCCACGCTCACCGCTCTCCACCCACCAGCTGCAGCGGTGTGAGCACATTGGCAGGCTGCGGCCAGTCATGCGCCTGCAGCACGAACTTGCACGCCCTGCGTACAGCCTCAGGGGAGGCGGCCTCGAGCTCATCGTCCAGCAGCAGCAGCTCAAAGTCAAACGCCACCACCGCGAACGAGTCGTGAGGCTTTAAGCGTTTCAGTGCTGCTGCGACTGCCCTCCGAGCATCTTCCATGGGGCGGGCTCTCAGGCCGCACTCGCTGTCGAGAATAAAGACCACCGCCCGGCTGAACACCTGTTGGGGTGGCGAGGGGTGGAGTGGGGTGGAGAGGGGTGGGAGCTCTTAGCCATGGGGCGACCTCTGAGGCCTGTCTCGCTGTGGAGGAGGAACAGCACTGCCCGGCTGAACACCTGGTGGGGTGGAGAGGGGTGGAGTGGGGTGGGTGGAGAGAGGTGGGAGCTCTTAGCCATGGGGCGACCTCTCAGGCCTGTCTCGCTGTGGAGGATGAAGACCACCGCCCGGCCGAACACCTGGCGGGAGAGAGGGTTGTGATAAAAGGTGTTGAGGAAGAGACGAACGCATTGGACGGCGGCATGTGAAAAAGCAGGTTGAGGTGAAAACATGGTTGTGGAAATGGGGCAGTTGAGAAGAAAGAAGCAGTTAGCGGAGTGTAGAGAGTATGAGGAGAACGGAGGGCGATAGGAGGGGCAGATGGCAGGGGAGACTTGGATTTGTAGCAGCAGTTGCGGTTTGGAAGGGAGGAGAGGAGTGCAAAGCAAGGGATGCCGTATGGACAGCGGCAGAGGTTCAAGGGGAGAGACGGAGAAGAATGTTGCGAGAAGCGAAAAGCTGGAGAAAGAGGAGGTGAAGGCACAAGGAGAGATACTGAGAAGATATGAGAAAGTTGGCATACTGAGAATTGGGAGGGATCGGGCGGAGCGATTGAAAGGGCGAAGGAGGCTCGGGGATCGGGGTCTCCAATGAGAGGCGCCTGCACGAGCACTGCTGCACTCACGTCCTCCGTCACCACCTGGTGTCACATGCCGTGTCATGCCATCACCATGCCATGCCATCATCATGCCATGCAATCATCATGCCATGCCACCATCATGCCATGCCATCATCATGCCATGAAGCCATTGTGGCCACCGCATGTCATCATCATGGCACCATGCAATGCAACAGAGTCACCATGAGAAGCATGGATCATGACAAGATGCCACCAACCAACCAACCAACCATGCCACCATGCAATGGTGTCGTCATCATGCGAGCAAGCAACTACGCCATGGTGACATGTTTTGCCACATACATGCCATCATGCCATCATGGCACCATGCCATTGCCATATCATGCCATCATATCATGCCACCATATCATGCCACCATATCATGCCATCATATCATGCGATCATATCATGCGATCATATCATGCCATCATATCATGCCATCATATCATGCCATCATATCATGCCATCATATCAAGCCATCATATCATGCCATCATATCATGCCACCATCTCATGCCACCATATCATGCCATCATATCATGCCATCATATCATGCCATCATATCATGCCATCATATCATGACATCATATCATGCCATCATATCATGACATCATATCATGCCATCATATCATGCCATCATATCATGCCATCACTCTGCATAACAACATATATCTTGTTTTTACAACCCCATTGCGTCACTCGTGTAAAAGCAACAATCTAGAAACATAAGAAACAAGCTCACATAGTCTGGGCCCGCCACACACAAGCAAACCGGTCGCTGACCCTTGCCCATGCTGATGCTAGCAAAATGCAAGGAGATTCAAGGCAAGGCAGACACCAATAATACGAGCCCACAATGCTGGAACAACAATGTGGGCACGTGTTGGCATTGCTGAGCCAACGTTTTTGAGCCCACATTGATGAGCCCACACAAGTGAGCCCACACAAGTGAGCCAGCATTGATGAGCCAACACGTGTGAGCCCAGGATGTGGAGCGGAGCTGGAAGGAGATGGTGAAGTCAGCATTGGGTCAGGCATCGGGGTCTTCAATGTCTGGGTGTCTTTCTGAGGCGGCTAACACATAAACCGACCGGAGCCCACATTGTTGAGCCCAAAGCTCACCTGGAAGGAGAGGGTGAAGTCGGCATTCGGCCAGGCGTCGGGGTCGTCGTCGCTCGGATGGCCCACAAACGTGGCTCGCCCCAACTCCACCAGCACCACCTGCATGCAGCATGCGCGCGCGTGGGGTGAGAGAGGTGAGTGGAAAGGAGGAGGAGAATTTTGAGGCGGCTCAAAAGGATGGCCCACAAACGTGGCTGAGTGGCTCGCCCCAACTCCACCAACACCACCTGCTTGCAGCATGCAAGTACGGGGGGCGAGAGGAGAGGGGAACGGAGGAGAATAGGGTAATGTGAAGTGTTTGGCACTGCAAGTGTAGGTTGAGGCACATCAATCTACTACCACAAGGTAGAATATTCTTTCGGGGTCCGGTCCGATACATATGTGGCTAAAATTCTTTCAATCTTCGCAGAAACGCTTGACCAACCACGTTCATCGGCAGTCCGTGAGTACATGATCTGCGACAGTGCAATACCAGCCTCTATGATCGTCACATGCCGCGCATCACATTCACGCCTCACCTTTATGGGGTGATTGAAGTCCCCAATATTCATGGGGCACTGCAGACCGCAGTTGATGGTGCAGCTCACTCGCACCACGTCCTGAACTGCCATGCTGCCCTCCATGCACTAGTCGGCCCTCCATGTCTCCGAGGCGAAAAACTCGGCTCGGTGCCCATGTATACCTGCATGTACTAGCCATACACAATCCCCTCCTCACACACTCCCACCCCACACCTCTCACTCACCTTCATGGGGTGGTTGAAGTCGCCTATCTTCATGGGGCACTGCAAGCCGCTGTTGATGGTACAGCTCACGCGCACCACATCCTGCACTGCCAGGTCATCTGGCACGCACTCCAAGGGCACTGTCAGCGGCACGCTCATCTCGCTGTAACCCTGCCGCCCTGCCATTTCCTCTATGTATGTTGCTCGCACACGCACACTGCTGCCCTGGGGTACCTGCCAAGGAGGGGGAAGAGGGCGAGGGTAGACTGAAGAGTCTTTTATTTGTTCTTTTTCTAATTAAGTTGTTGTGACCGTGCCGCCCTGCCATTGCCTCTACATATGTTGCTCGCACACGCACACTGCTGCCTTGTGGTACCTGCCAAGGGGGAAGAGGAAGAGGGTATAGACTGAAGAGTTTTTTTTGTTCTCTTTTCTAATAAGTTGTTGTGACTGTGCCGACCTGCCATTGCCTCTACGTATGTTGCTCGCACACGCACGCACACTGCTGCCTTGGGGTACCTGCCATGGGGGGGGAAGAGGGGGAGACAGAGGAGGGGAGGGAAGAACATCACAGGAGGCATGTGAAATGGGGAGTGGGGAGGGGTGGGGGAAGAGAAGGTGGGCAACAGAGGTGGAGGAGGGGCGGCAATGGAGAGAAAGGCACGGGAAAGTGAGAATGGGAGAGGGTAACGGAGGTAGAGAAAGGGTGGCAGGTGTGGAGGAAGAAATCTGAAGGGCACAGATGCACGGGGCACGGATGAACGGGGCACGAAGTGATGTAGTAGGGCTGAGAGGGATGCATGGAACCTGGTGCGCACCTGGTATTCTGAGTCTGCGCATGTGTGGGGTGTGCACGGGACTCTCATCCAGCAGCACGACTTTTGAGGCACCTCAAAAAGAGATTTTTCAAGAGCAACACCAACACACCTTGGGTACTCTGAGTCGCAGCATGTGGGGAGTGTGCACGGGACTCTCACCCAGCAGCACGACTTTTGAGGCACCTCAAAAAGAGATTTTTAAAGAGCAACACCAACACACCTTGGGTACTCTGAGTCGCAGCATGTGGGGAGTGTGCACGGGACTCTCATCCAGTAACGCAGCATGTGGGGAGTGTGCACGGGACTCTCATCCAGTAACGCAGCATGTGGGGAGTGTGCACGGGACTCTCATCCAGTAACGCAGCATGTGGGGAGTGTGCACGGGACTCTCATCCAGTAACGCAGCATGTGGGGAGTGTGCACGGGACTCTCATCCAGCAACACGGCTGCATGCCGCCTCGCCACACACCGGCGACTTTTGAGTCGCCTGAAAAGTCACCTAGTTTTGTGCTGTGCGCACCTTGGCTATCCTGAGTCGCAGCATGTGCGGTGTGTGTGTGGTGGGACTCTCATCCAGCAACACGGCTGCATGCCGCCTCGCCACACACCGCTGCCGCTGCCCTCCACTCCCCTCCACCTCCTCCCCCTCTTCATCCTCACCATCCGCTCCCCTTCTCCCACTCTCACCACCCTCACCACGTTCACCCCCACCCTCCCCTCTCTCCATACCCCGACTCGCACCACCTTCCCTTCCACTGCTCTCTCCCCACTCGCCCTCCCTACTCGCTTCCGCCCTCCCATCCCCATCCCCCACACCCTCTTGGCTTTTCCACCTATGCCTGCTGCTGCCGCTCCTGCTGAAGCTAGCAGACGAGAGGCGCAGGAACGAGGAGCGGGCGGGCCTGAGCGGCACGGGCTGGGCGGCGGAGTGGGCGGCGGAGTGGGCGACTGTTGACTTTTGAGTCGACTCAAAAGTCAGAAGGAACGAGGGCAGGGCGGGCCTGGGCGGCACGGGCTGGGCGGCGGAGTGGGCGGCTGCTGCCCGCTCTTGGCTCGCCCGGCACGCTGCCTCTGCCTCGTCCGCTGGGAGCACCGCAGTTGCGAGGAACCTTCCATCCGCTAAATTCACCTCCACTGCTGTCACATGGCTCTGGGGGAACAGGAGGGATGAGAGTTGGATGAGACCAATGGGGGAATTATGGGGCCAACAAGGAAACAGGCATGAGGAAAAGGGGGAATGGACATGGGAAAAGGAGGGGACGGAACATGGGAAAAGTGGGGAATGACATGGGGACATAGGGGAATGGGCATGGGGCCGAGGGGCGACTAGGTAAGAGCAGAGAAGGAAGGGCATGAGTGATGGGCAGCAGGGAGGTAAAGGGATGCGCGGCGTGGGAACGGAGCGAGGGAGACAGAAGGGGATGGCGGTGGGGACCGTGGGTTGAGTGAGTGAAGGGATGAGGGGCATGGTGGGCTGGAGGAGAGCAAACGAGAAGAAGAGAGGTGGATGGTCCGTGCGTACTGAGGTGTCTGAGTGGTGACAACTCACTCACGCCCCCTCACTCACGCTCAGCAACTCACAATCGCCCCACGCCCCTACCCTGTGAGACGTGGGCAGCACAAACAGGCAGTCGCAGCACTGCTGCTGCTCCTCCCCTTCACCCCCACCATCCCCCCCGCCATCTCTTCCCCCTTCCCCTCTGCCTTCCCCTCCGCCTCCCCCTCCTCCCCCTTGCCCGCGCCCCCGCGCATACTCCCCCACTTCCCACGTGCCCTGTATGCTGACACTTGCTGTCGTCATCAGGCACTCCACAGTGAGCGACAGTGACGTCATCATGGCGGGCACTAGCCCCGGAAGCGCAGCTCCGCCCCCCGCGTCCGTCGCTCTTCCCCCCTCCCCCCCGCCTTCCGCGCCCGCCCCTACGTCCCACGATTTCGCCCGTGCGTGCGTTCCCCTCCGCCCATGCACTGCCCCGCCAATTGCAGCGGCGCCGTGCGCGTTGCGAGCGCTGCTTGCGGGGGAAGAGTCGCGCGCATGGGTGGAGGGAAGCGGGGGAAGCGGGTCGGAGGCGGGGGGAAGCACGGCGTAAAGCATGGGGCACGGCGGAACTGCGGAGAAGAGCGGGTCGTCGCGCGCAGCGGCGCGGGCGGATTCGGGGCGGGGGAGATCGGAGGCGGAGGCGGAGGGGGGAAAGGCGGGGGAGGCGGAAGAGGTGGAGGCGGAGGACGGGAAGGCGGAGGATCGCGACGACCGCCCCGCCATTGTCAACTAACCAATGGCGCGGATGTACTCTTGAGATGGCGGTTGAAATGGCGAGGCGCTAAATGGCGGTTTGGATAAAATGCTGCAGCGCGCAACGGCGCCCTGTGATTGGTCCCGCAAGACTGCACAAGGGGAAATAAACCAGGCTGAAAGAGCGACTCGATGACACTAGTCGGAGAGGTGTGGAGTAAAATCAGCACTAATAAACCGTACAGAAACTAGCATTCAAAGTTCGACACCGTACTAAACCGTACCAAACTGATGGTAGATACTGTTGGTATGCAGAAGCGTTGGCGGGGAATGCCTCGTGGCAGGGGTAGTGCGAATGGGAGGTCGTGTATAATACGCCATATACGAAACCCGTAAGACGCGTAAAGTTGGGGACAGCAAAACAATCGCGCTAAGATAAGTACAGTGCAGTAGTCGCTTGCAACGTTTTGTTCGAAACTGGTGTTTGCTGTGCGCGAGCTTCACCACAGAACCACCGATCCTTGAGGATTTCGAGTGGGTCTGGAACCAATAAGCGCCTAGCACCCAGTTAGGCGCGGTTCCCTTTCCCGCAAATTTACCCACCAACTTCCTCAGACTTGGGCCTTCCCCATTCAGGTCAGGTGCTGAGAAAATATTATAACCGTCAAAATGACGTGTTTATAGCATGAAAATTACAGGATAAAGTGACCCTGAATCTGCTCAGCCGTTCCGTTTCCCCAGGTTGACAATGAACCAAGCCCATTGTGGTCTGAAAATGTGAGAGATTGGAGCTGTGCTGTACACGCCCTCGTAACTACCGCTTATCACGGATGCGACAGTCTCCCTCCCTTCCCCCACTCATCTTGCTATCTCCATCCATCAGTCAGCCCGTGATGATTCCTTGGCCAGCATTCTCCCACACGCTTTTTCTCCTCGAGTTTTTCTCCCACACCCAGCTCTTTGTTGAAAATGCATGCAGTATCGTTTCGGTCTAAGCGATGACTCGGCTAGTCAGCACTGAGGAGCCGCATGTGATAACTCAGCCGTCTTGCTGACCTGATCTGATCTCGAACACAGGATTGAGGTAGCAGGTGCTTTCGCGCGGATCGAGAGAGACTCTTGCGTCCGAAAATCATCGCCGCGAAAGCCGCGGGCGGCTCCTGAATCTATCTGAATCGCGCTGCAGTGATCGTACATTTTCTAGTGCTCTCGTGGAGAAAGGGAGCCAGCATTTGTCGCCAGGGAGCTGGATTCGTAAGCGTTTAAATTACTCTCGTAGAGGGACCTCGACTCCCTCATGGCGTCGAACAACAGAAAGAGCCTCGAGGTGTGTCTGTGTGTCTGGTGGAAAATGCGTCGACGTTGAGCGTTGTTTTTTTTTTTTTTTTTTTTTTTTTTTTTTTTTTTTTTTTTTTTTTTTTTTTTTTTTTTTTTTTTTTTTTTTTACCACGCGCATTCATGTGTGTCGATTCGTAAATTTTCCATCATTGCGTCACAATCTTGGCTACGCTGAGTGTTTGAATGCAATTTATGTCCCATTCACTAGGCGTCTGAGAAATGTTAAGCACAATGTATTGTCCCAATAATGCGTTTACGTCGGAAGCAAGTGCGTCGAAACGACAAGACCGCATGTCGACTGAACGTCCGCACAGATTTTCGATCGCCGATGGCACGAATTTGCGAATCTGTCGCCGACAGTAGTCACATAAAATTGACAGGATCTGCATCGCGCGACCGTCGCGAATGTATCTCCAACAGCCGCGACAGTCGCGAATATGTCACATTATCTTCCGACATCCGCGTCTTTCCTCTACTTTTACTAGACGCGCTCACAATCGGGTCTGCTCGTGTTGAGCGAGTCGTCGCAGCAGTTGCCACGTGCTGTTAGTGATTGCCTTTTCAGATGCGTATTCAGCTAGTGATACCAAACCCTAGTGCGTGACGCTCGTCATTATCACCACCTTCTTCGTTCCCTCCGCTCCTCTACCTGATGTTTTCCTTCTCGAATCGTTTGACGCCACGTGGCAGTTGGTGGACATTTCGCACCACGAATTAGATGACGATCATGAGGAGCACTCGCTGCTCAGCGACAGGTGCGTGGTTGGGATCGGTTTGGAGGGGTGATGAAGGGTTTAAAGATGCCACGTGACAGTGACAGGTGGATGGTTGAGATCGGTATAAGGGGGTGGTGGTGGGTTTGAGTCGCCGCTGCTCAGTGACAGGTCGGTGGCGGGCTTAAGAATACTGGCAGGTGATTGGTGGGTGAACAGTGAACTTCACCACAGCGCCTCGGTCTCAGAAATGAGTTCTCGCTGCTTGGTATCACGTGGGTGGCTGGCTGTCACGGGTAAGGGGGGAAGGGGGAGGGGGGAGGTGGGAGGGGGGAGGGGAGGGGAGAGAGGGGAGGGAGGGGGGGGAGGGGGAGGGGGAGGGAGAGGGGGAGAGGGGAGGGGGGAGGGGGAGGGGAGAGGGGAGAGGGGGGGGGGAGAGGGGGAAGGGGGAGGGGAGGGGAGAGGGGTGAGGGGAGGGGGGGGAGGGGGGGGAGGGAGAGGTGAGAGGGGATGATGTCAGGCGGGAGGGAAGGTGAGGAGAAAGTAGGGTGAGGGAGGAGGATCACTGGTGTTCGAGCCTTGCTGTGCTGATTATGGGGTGGGTCTCCCAGTCACCCCGCAAAAGTCCCCTGCTCTCCCTTCCACCCCTCCATCTCCCAACAAACTGCGCGAGCCCTATGAGAGGGACTCGGATGAGGGGTTGGGCAAGGCGCTTCTGACGTTGATCCGAGTTTACTTTTGAGTGGACTCAATAGTCAATGCGGTTTACTGTCAAGCGCGAGTGGACTCGGATGAGCGGGTGGGCAAGCTTCGTCTGCCTAGGGGCGGTAGACAACCAATGCCTGCCCTCGTATCTCCCCTCTCCTTCCCTCTTGATGCTGCAGGGTGTTTTTTAGAATTCTCAAAAACCCTGTTGCGTCTGCCTAGGGGTGTGGACAGCCAATGCCTGCCCTCGTATCTCCTCCTCTCTCTCCCCCCCCTCTCCTTCACCCCTTCTCCACTCCCACCTTCCCCTCTCCGCCCCATTCCCTGACCGTCCTTCTCCTCCATTTCGAGCAACGTGGCAGTGACGTGGGAGGAGCACTAGTGGAAGGTCCGCATGGCTCTCTTCCTTGGGTGCTCGCTCAATGTGCTCTCTTCTTCTACTCTTTTTTCCTCTCCTGGGCTGGCATCCTTCAGAAAACATAGAAGGAAAGCACACAACCCCTCTGAACTCCTTCTCACCCTTTTGTTCCCCAGCAAGCCGCGTGACCCCCTCGACTCGGACCCAGATGAAGGGGTGGGCAACGTGCGGCTGCCAAGGGGTGCGGTGACAGCGACGTGGGAGGGGAGTACTGGCGGGAGAGCCTCACTGCGCTAATCTTCTCCTCTCTTTCTCTTTTCTTCCTCTCCTTGTTCCTCCCAGCAAGCCGCGTGGTGACTCGGACTCAGACGAGGGGGTGGGCAAGTCGCGCCTCCCTAAGGGCGGGTGGCAGCGGACGTGGGAGGAGTACTGGCGGAAGAGCCTCATGGCTCTCTTCTTTGGGTGCTCGCTCAACGTGCTGCTCGTCTTCATCCCGCTCTCCATGCTCGTGGTTGGCCTCAAATGGCCGCAGGTGAACGAGTGGCATTATCTTGGGTCATTATCGCGTTACAGGGTTACAAGGTTACAAGGTGAAGGTCAGGGTTCAGGAGTCCCCCTCCCAGCGTGCTGCTCGTCTTCATCCCGCTCTCTATGCTCGTGGTTGGCCTCAAATGGCCGCAGGTGAGTGTGATGGGACGGATCTGCTGGGCTGGGGGCTAGGTGCTACTAGGTTATAAGGTTACAACATGACAACTCAGGAGTCCGCCACTCAACGTGCTGCTGGTGTTCATCCCGCTCTCCATGCTCGTTGTCGCCCTCAAGTGGCCGCAGGTGAGCGCTAGTCTAATAAGTCAACATAAGGTTACAGGGTTACAACAAGGTTAGGGTTGCTTAGTTCAAGGTTAGGTTCAGGGTTCAGGAGTCTCCCTCCCAGCGTGCTGCTGGTGCTCATCCCGCTCTCCATGCTCGTTGTCGGCCTCATGTGGCCTCATCAGGTGAGTAGCGGTCCCTCAGGTCATCATCACGTTACAGGGTTACAAGGTACAAAGTGAGGGGTCAGGGTTTAGTAGTCTCCCGCTCAACGTGCTGCTCGTGTTCGTCCATCCCGCCCTCCATGCTCCTAACCTAACGTGCTGATCTTTCCCAACTAGCGTTGCTGCTTCTTCCTCCCTCCTCCCGCCCTCTCCCATTCCGTCCGCCCTCTCCCATCCCATCCGCCCTCTCCCATCCCATCCCAGGGTTGGATCTTCACCTTCTCTCTGCTTGGTATCGCCCCCTTGGCAGAGAGACTAGGGTTTGTCACAGAGTAAGTTCCATGCCCTGGAGGGATGTGTGCTGTGCTGTGCTGTGAGGTGCTGTGCTGTGCTGTGCTGTGCTGTGCTGTGCTGTGCTGTGCACAGCAAAGCCCGTCTACTCTCGACACGCTTTTCCATGTGCACACTAACTTCTAGAGTCAGCTAAAGGTGCACCTGGGTGTAGACGTTGTGACTTTTGAGTCGACTCAAAAGTCACCACTTTCCCATGTGCAGCTGCACTGCACACTGACTTGAAGAGTCAGCTAAAGGTGCACTTGGGTGTAGAGTCGGTGTGAACATCATTCCTTTCTGTATCAGCACACTAGTATTCTCTCGTTCGTTGTGTGTGTAGCAACCTTTTGCCTCCCCTTTTTGCCTCCCCTTTTTGCCTCCCCTTTTTGCCTCCCCTTTTTGCCTCCCCTTTTTGCCTCCCCTTTTTGCCTCCCCAACAACCCTATCCCACCCTGGCCAATCCCGTGCAGACAGCTGGCAACATACACTGGCCCCACCTGTAAGTGTCTAGATATCCTGTTTCTGCTATCCGTCACATTCACCTTCTGCTTTAGTCACATAGTGCCCTGTTTTTACAACTCCTTATCTCGTTCCCATAACATCCACTTTCTTCTCCTTATGATGTTGCTATCAGCCTATCACACTTCAAAGCCTGCCAATTCCAATACTTGAAACCCCTCTGATGGATGTATGTACCCTGTCCCGTTGCCTCCGAGGTGACGTATGGGTCGGCTCAAAACGTCGCTTTCAAGAATTCTCAAAAGCGTCTCGGAAGAGAATTCTCAAAAGCGAACCAATTCCGATACTGCTGGGCTCCATTCCCTCCTCTCCTCTCCTCTCCTCTCCTCCCTCCTTCATTCCCCCGTACCCCTTCTCGCTCCCTCTCTCCCCTCACCAGTGGGAAGCCTGCTCAACGCCACCCAGCTGATTATATCAATTTCCGACTCTGCTGGGCTGCAGTTGGGTGGCATTTAGCAGAGCAGGCTGGCCCGAGTCTGCTGGGCTGAGGTGACTTTTGAGTCGACTCAAAAGTGTCGTGTGCCATTGTAACGAGGTGACTTTTGAGTCGACTCAAATGTCACCTGGCTGCAGTCGGGCTGCATCCTCTTTCCTCTCCTCTCCTCACTTCCTCTCACTCACTCACTGCTGTATTCCCACCTGCCTCTCCCACCCTCCCTGCTCTCAACGTCACCAGTGGGCGGTCTCCTGAACGCCACCTTTGGCAATGCCACGGAACTCATCATCTCCATCTTTGCATTGCATATCACCGTTAACCCCTCCTCTCTTTCTTTCTCTTCTCACCTCCTTCCTATTGTCCCCTCACCAGTGGGCGGTCTCCTGAACGCCACCTTTGGCATTGCCACAAAGCTCATCATCTCAATCTATGCGCTGCAGAACAGGCTTTCATTGCCTCCTCATTTTCCCTCTCTTCCTCTGCCACCCTCGCACCTCGCTCCCCTCACCACCAGTGGGAGGTCTTCTTAACGCCACCTTTGGCAACGCCACGGAGCTCATCATCTCAATCTTCGCCCTGCAGAACGGGCTGGTGCGCGTGGTGCAGATGAGTCTGCTGGGCTCCATTCTCTCCAACATGCTGCTCGTGCTCGGCTGCGCCTTCTATGCGGGGGGGCTACGCTACAGGGAGCAGACCTTCAACAAGGTGGGGTGAAATGGGGGGTAGGGGTGCGCGTATCTCAGTATGTGTGTGTGAGTGAGACCTTCAACAAGGTGGGGGAGAGAGGGAAGGGGGGAAGGAAGCGGGTGTTAGGCGGGAAAGGGAAGAGTTCCCGGGAGGGTAGAGAGATTGTGTGTGAGGGGGAGAGATGGATGTGGTTATTGCTTCTTCCCCTTCCTCTCCTCCCCTCTCCCCTCCCTCCCTCCTCTCCCTGCCCACCTCCCCTCCCTCTCCTTCTCCCTCCTCTCTGTCCCCTCTTTCTCTTCCCAACCCCCCAAACAGACTGCTGCGATGGCAGTGGTAATTTCAGGTCTCCTGCTGATGGCAGTGATGGGCTTGACAGCGCTGGCAGTGCTGCAGTCGACACACACGGAGCTGCACGAGAGGGACAGCACACTCGCTCTTTCACACTTCCACCATCCCTTGTCCATTTGCATGCTAATTTTTCACACCTTCTCCTCCCTTCTCCCCCTCCGCCCTCCCTCCCCTCCCCTCCCACCCCCAACTTACCAACCCCATAACCCTTCAAAAAGACCGCTGCTTTGGTCAATTCAGGCCTCCTGCTGATGGCGGTGATGGGGCTGACAGCACCGGCAGTGCTGCAGTCGACACACACGGAGCTGCATGAGAAGGACAGCACTCTCGCTCTCTCGCGCTTCAGCAGCGTCATGATGCTCGTCGCCTACGCCTGCTACCTCTACTTCCAGTTGAAAACGCACTCGCACCTATACGATGATGTGAGTCATGCGTGGTTTGAGTGCAATGCACTACACACGTATACCCTGATAATAGTGTGAGTCGCTTCAGCAGCGCCATGATGCTCGTGACCTACGCCTGCTACCTCTACTTCCAGCTCAAGACGCACTTGCACCTACGATGATGTGAGTGCAGTGTTTCACAAATGCAGTGCATTTGGTGTGCACTTTTCTTTCCTTCGTTATTCTCCCTCATTCCTTCCCTCTCTGTCCACACAGGAGGGAGACAATGGTGAAGATGATGACGAGGAGGGGCAGGACCTGGTCTTTTGGGGAGTTTTGAGTCGACTCAAAACACTTCTGCGGAGCGATTTAGCTTCAACCTTTCCTCTCCTTCCTCCTTCCTCTCCTTCCCTTCCCCTCCTTCCCTTTCCTCTCTTTCCTGTCTTCAACTTCCCTCTCCTCTCCCTCCTACCAGGAAGGGGAAGATGGTGACGAAGACGGGGAGGAGCAGCTGGTGCTGGGCTTATCGGTGGAAAACGATGAACCTTCCCTTTACGATCTTCCCTCTTTCCCGGTCCCTTTAGGAGGGAGAGAATGGGAAATTTGACGAGGAGGATGAGGAGCAGGAGCTGGGCTTCTGGGGAGCGATCAAGTTTCCCCCTTTCCTCCCTTCCTCCTTCCTCTCCCACCCTTTCTTCTCCTTCCACTTCTCCTCTGCAGGAGGGAGAGGATGGGGACGATGATGAGGAGGAGGAGCAGGTGCTGGGCTTCTGGGGAGCGATTGTGTGGATGGGCATCATCACCATCTTCATCTCCATCCTCTCTGAATACCTTGTCGATGCTATCGAGGTACACTGTATTGAGTAGCGCTGTAAATATACTGAGGTGCCTTATACCAAGGAACACTGTGTTACCTATACAGGGTCATCATCTGGATGGGCATCATCACAGTCATCATCTCCATCCTCTCTGAATACCTTGTCGATGCTATCGAGATATGTTGAGTGTTTTTCAATGTGGCCCTATACCGAGGTGCACTGTACTGAGATACACTATACTGGAGTATACTACACTACAATGTGCGTTTCATCTGCTCTGCTCTGCAGCATTCCTCCAATTCCACTGTGCTATTGAACCGTCTCCCTCCCCCTCCCCCCCACACTGTTTCCCCGTGTCATGGAACATCCGTGTCGCGTTCATCAGCGTCATCATCCCGCCCTGCCCATCATGGGGAATGCTGTTGACCCGCCCTCTCGGCTTTACGCTCTTCCCACCCCCACACTGTTCCGCACTCCTCCTCCGCACTCCCCTCTCTTTTCTTGAGGGAGCAGCGGACGCATGGGACATCCCAGTGGCGTTCATCAGCGTCATCATTCTGCCCATCGTGGGGAATGCCGCTATGCTGCTGTTGCCCCAACCCTCTCCTCTGCATTGCTCCCTCTCCCTCTCTCCCACCAGGGAGCAGCGGACGCGTGGGATATCCCAGTGGCGTTCATCAGCGTCATCATTCTGCCCATCGTGGGGAATGCAGCTGAGCATGCTTCAGCCATCATGTTCGCTGCCAAGGATAAAGTGGTGCGTTGAGGGGAGGGAGGGATCAAGCGGTGAGGAGGGGTATACAGTGGTGCAGAGAGAGGATGGTAATTGGTGACTTACGAGTTGACTTGAATGTGCCGCTGAGCATGTTCCAGCCATCATGTTCGCTGCCATGGATAAAGTGGTGCGTGGGAGGGATCAAGTGGTGAGGAGGGGTATACAGTGGTGAAAAGAGAGGATGGTAATTGGTGACTTACGAGTTGACTTAAATGTGCAGCTAAGCATGCTTCAGCCATCATCTCCGCTTCCAAGGAGAATGTGGTGCGTCGTGGGAATGAGGTGGTGAGTCGGGAGGATAAAGTGGTGAGGAGGGGTATATAGTGGTGAGGAGGGGTATATAGTGGTGAGGTAAGGGCGCCAATTGTGAGTTATGGGTCGACTCAAACGTGCAGCTGAGCATGTTCCAGTCATCATGTTCGCTTTCAAGGATAGAGTGGTGCGTGGGAGTGGGGGAGTGGGGAGGGGGGTTAATGAAGTGAAAGGGGGGATACAGTGGTGATGGTGGGGGTTGTGGAGGGGTGCAAGGTTTAGACAAGTGGCAGTGGGGGGAGAGAGGAAAGGTGGTGGGGTAGTAGTAGGGGCTGGTTGCTTGGAGGAGGAGGGAGGGAGGGCCTATTCAAGAAACATTTTCTGACACTTTTTTTGGGGGGGGGGAGGGTGGCGAGGGGGGAGGTAAAAAAAGCATTGTATTCATGTGGTGCCATGTAGACACAACCCTTCTTCTTTTCTTTTCTTTGCTTTTCTTTTTTTATCCATTCCTCTCACCAATCACTTTCCATTCCATTTGTGTCACCATTCTATCCCTTCACTACAATCACAATCTACAGGATATCTCCCTCGGGGTTGCAATCGGCTCCTCCACTCAAATCGCCATGTTCGCTGTGAGTCATTCGTTCTCTTGTTGCCTGAAAACTTTTACTGTTCTCTGTGACTTGTGAGTTTAGAGTTGAGCATTTGGCCCGACCCGACCCGACCCGACCCGATTTGGCCGGGCCATACGGGCCCTCGGGTCGGGTCGGGTCGGGCCGACCTCGGGCCAGATTCCCGAAACAGCTGGCCCGACCCGGGCTTACTGACTCGGGTCACGGGGGACCCGAGTTCGGGTCGGGCCGGGTCGGGCCAGGAAGACCCGCCCCTTTAGGGGGAGGGTGGGGGTGCTCCCCATGACTTGTACATTTTTTCTGGTAGAGTTGTTGTTACTCTATTTTTGTAATACATGTTCTTCTTCCGCTTGAAGGTGCGATGGTTTCGTAAGCTGTGCAACAGTCGGTATGACATGTAAAATAGTCTAGGGGTAGCCAAACAGTAGAGACATCACAAAACACAGTGGCTAGTGGGGGGTACTTAGGAAGACTCAAAGACTAGGGGCTGTGCTGGCGTGGCGAGGGTGGCGAATGTAAATCTGAGGGGAAGAAATCCCCTCGATCGATTTACATTCGGGCTAGGGTTTCGGCCCTAGCCCAGTCGAAATCGGGTCGCGCGCCTGGCCCGACCCGATTTCGACAGTTCCGACCCGAATCGGGTCGGGTCGGGCCCGACCCGAAACCCGGCTCGGCCCGGCCCGAAATTGCCCCTCGGGTCGGGCCTTCGTGCGGGTCGGGTCGGGTCGGCCCGTACGGGTCAGGGATCCCGAAAGTTTGACCCGACCCGAGCAAATACACGGGTCGGGTCGGGTCGGCCCGACCCGAGCGGGGCACATGCTCATGTCTATGTGAGTTGCTCTTAGTCATATCACAAGTTGCCATGTTCTCTGTGAGTCATTCTCCCCACCTCCCTACCCCTTCTCTTTCCCCTCCCGTGCCTGCAGATCCCCTTGTGTGTGGTGGTGGGGTGGGCCATAGGATTCCCCATGGATCTCTTTGTCTCTTCAATGCCCTCACTCCCATCCCACCTTCTCTCCAACACAACCCTGTCACCCACCCTTCCCACCCCCGCATGACCGCAGATCCCCTTCTGTGTGGTGGTGGGGTGGGCCATGGGAGTGCCAATGGATCTCAACTTCCATCTCTTTGAGACCGCCACGCTCTGCATGACAGTGCTTGTCGTCGCCGCCCTGCTTCAGGTGAGTTTCTGTTGCTTCAGGTGAATCTCTGTTGCTTCAGGTTAATCTTTGTTGCTTCAGGTGAATCTCTGTTGCTTCAGGTGGGTCTCTGTGGCTCGAAGTGGGTTTGTGTGCTTCAGGTGGGTTTCTGTTGCTCCAAGTGGGTCAATGTCGCTTCAGGTGTGCTAACGTTGTGCCTGTTTCGCCAATGTTGCGTTAACCAGTGTTTGCTTCAACCATTGCTTTGAGACAGCTTGAGAAGCCTCTTTCCTACATTCCCTGTTGTTTCGTCTGTCCACTGTCCAACTCCATTGATGCAATCTCTTTCATCTGCCCGTCTCCTCTCCATGCCGTTCTTTTCGTCTGCCCGGCATGCAGGAGGGAGAGAGCAATTATTTCAAGGGCATCATGCTGGTGCTCAGCTATCTAATCGTCGCCGCCAGCTTCTATGTGCACAACGATATTGGTATGTTTACTGTATTCTATTCCCTCTCTTATTGTACATTTTGAGTCGACTCAAATGTCCCGCCAGGTTCTATGTGCACAACGATATTGGTAAGGTTTACCTAGCCCATGTGGTTAATATTCCGTATTCGCTTTCTTGTTATATAATCTAACTTGTATTGTAACCTTTTTTTTCTCATAGCATGCTGTAATCATGAATTCACCCCTAGCTCTCTCTTCCACCCTCAGCATTTCTCCCCCGCTGTCCCTCACCCTATCAGAGGACCCACCCACATGACCCAATCCCCACAGCACCAGCATCTGAGAGCTGTAATCACTATCCCCTGCATTTTTCCCTGCTTCTCTTACCCACCCGTCCTTCCCCCTATCAGAGGACCCAGATGACCCAATCCCCATGGCCCCAGCCTCCGCTCCCTCACCCATGCCATTCGGAGGCTGATCCTCCCATCCAAGTCTACGTAACTGTGTTATCACACTTCCAGTTTGACTCCTCATGCATGTACCGTACAATGGGCTTCATGCCATGCCAACTATAGTATGGTATGGTAATATGGTATGCCACAGGAATGGAGACGTAAAGTGGCCTCCAATGGTCTGAGTGGCCTCTGCGGCTAGCTGAGTTGGATAGGAAAAAAAAGGTTACATAAGTGTTTGTTACTACCAGTGAGGAAATAATTTATGCCGTCACCTAGCTGCCGTGATCTCAATAGCAATCCTGTGGATCATTCAGTATGATCATTTCTAGACCACAGGGACTGGTGAATCAACCCTGGTATTGTGATTTACGTACCGCAATACAGTAACAAACTGTCACAAACCTGTCTACATACCGTATCAGATAAACAGAATGGACAAAAAAAAATTCCTATAGCGAGGACCCTGGAGGCTGGAGGTTGACTTCTTCCGTGGTAGTGAGGAAGTTGCTACGCTGACTTGTCCTTCTTTCCCAGGGCCTTCTTCCTCTGCCCCATCATGTATGTGTACATATATGGGCTCCCTGCCATGCCACACACACAGTTATGTTAGCAACGGATCAGATCAGATTGATAGCAGCCTTTTTGCCTTCCAGGCCCCTTGTCCAGAACACAACAAAACAGTAACCATGCAAGAAGCCTGATGTGCATGGCTTCACCACGCATGCAACCATTAGGAAGCAAGCAGAGATTGTGCGTCGAGTGCAACGTACCGGGGATGTATGTGAGAAGGATGAGGATGCAGACGAGGTAATAGTCAACGGCAAAGTTGACCTTGTTGGGCATGTCAAACGAGAACACGTGGGACGCCTGCCAGGTGGAAGAGGGGAGAGAACAGATGAACACTGCGATGATTTTTGAGGCGCCTCAAAGAATGAGGATGCAGAGGAGGTAATAGTCAACGGCAAAGTTGGTTGGGCATGTCAAAGGAGAACACATGAGACGCCTGCCAGGGAATGGGGGAAAGTAGACGATGTTTGAGACGTCTCAGAAGTCGAGGTAATAGTCAACGGCAAAGTTGGCCTTGTTGGGCACGCCAAACGAGAACACGTAAGACACCTGCCAGCCAGGGTGAGAAGGGGGAAAGAACAGATGAACACTGTGATGAGACAAAAAAAAAGAGTCAAAAGGAAAGGTATGAAGTGACATACGAATTGTCATAACAGTTGTCAGGAACAGGGTGGAGGGGCACCCAAAAAAAAAAAAAAAAAAAAAAAATGTTGATTTCAACTGGAAGGTAGGCTAGATACACTTTAAAACACAGCTTAAGAAAAGAGGTGGCAATGAGGCAAATAGTTGGGCAGGCAAACTGTCCCAAGATGTCACGACCCCCATTTGTGACATGCAGATTGAAACAACAGATGTGGAATGGAATGAGAGCAGGAGAGCTCGGGATTGTGAATGGTGAGTGAGTGGATATACATTGGGAATAGAACCGGGGGAGTGAGAGGAAATCCTTGCGGGTATAGACACAGGGAAAGTGAGTGGAGACGCTTTGAGTTGAGGTATAAACACAGGGAGGGTTGTGAAAAATACCGTGAAGGACAGGGCATAGACACTGAGTAGGAGACACATGCAGCAGGGCGAGAACGAGAGAGAGAGAGAGAGGGAGAGGGAGGGGCGGACCTTGAGGTAGGGCAGGGCGAGGAAGGCGATTCCCACTTCACTGGTGATGCCCGAAGGGTAGAGCACGTAGAACATGCTGTACCTGGTGGGGGCAGGGGGATGGGGGAAGGGGGATGGGGGATGGGGTGCGCAGCAGCACGGAAGGAATGAGGGATGGTGGATGAGGGGTAGAGAGAGCACGTAGAGCATGCTGTAGCTGGTGTGTGTAGGGAGGGAGGGGGGCGGGCCGGGGACGTGGAAGAGAGGAGCACATAGCACATGGTGTGGCTTGTGGGCGCAGGGCGAGGAAGGCGAGGCCCACAACACTAGTGATGCCCAAGGGGTAGAGCACATAGAATATGCTGTAGCTGGTGGGGGCACAGCCGGCAGTGGGCAGCACAGGGAGGGAGGGGGGTGGGCCGGAGATATGGAAGTGAGAAGGGAGTCAGCAGCATGGATGGGGATGCCCGAAGGGTAGAGAGAGCATGTTGAACATGCTGTACCTGGTGCGTGCAACGCAGGGAGGGAGGGGGGCGGGGCGGGCAAGAGACATGGAAGTGAGAAGGGAGTCAGCGGTATGGATGGTGGTGGCTGAGGGGTAGAGAGAGCACGCAGAACATGCTGTAGCTGGTGCGTGCAGGGGGATGGGGGAAGGGGTGCGCAGCAGCATGGAAGGAATGAGCGATGGTGAATGAGGGGTAGAGAGAGCACATAGAACATGCTGTAGCTGGTGGTGGGCAGTGCAGGGAGGGAGGGGGGCGGGCCGGAGACTTGGAAGAGAGGAGGGAGACAGAAGCATGGAAGGAATGAGGGCTTGTGGGCGCAGGCGAGTCCCACTTCACTGGTGATGCCCGAAGGGTAGAGAGCACTAAGGGGGATGGGGTGAGATATGGCAGAGGGGGGAGAGAGATACGGCGGAGGGGGGAGAGAGATATGGCGGAGGGGGGAGAGAGAGGCGGAGAGAGATATGGCGGAGGGGAGAGGGGGGGAGGGGTGCACAGGAGAATGGACGAGAGTGAAGGCTGGTGGTTGATTGAGGGGTAGAGCACGTGGAACATGCCGTAGCTGTTACACGCAGGGAGATGTGGGAAGGGAAATGGCGGAGGGGGAAGGGAGATGGCGGAGGAAGAGGGGGTGCACAGCAGCATGGAGGGGGTGAGGGTTGGTGGGTGGGTGAAGGGTGGAGCACAAGGGAGGCGAGGAATGCGGAGATGGTCGAGGTCGCGAGGTGGGTGCGGACGTGAAACGGACAGAGGGTGTGAGGGGCAAGGGGTGCGAGGGTGAGGGTTGGTGGGTGAAGGGTGGAGCACAAGGGAGGCGAGGGAGGGAAGCAACCAGTGGTGCAAGCAGGTCAGGAGAAGGGAGGAATGGGGTGGGGAGTGGTCGTGAGGGGCAGAGGGTGCGAGAGCATGGAGGAGTATGGGGTGCATGGTAGCTGAGCCAGAGCAGACTTTTGAGGCGCGTCTAAAGGAAAGGCGCATGGAGCGCAGAGAGTACCTGAGCCAGAGCAGAGGCGCGGGTGTGAAGCCAAAGGCCTCCTTGACGGCAAAGAATGAGTAACGCACGATCTGACGGGCGAGCACATGCGCGGGGAGGAGGAGAGCAGATGGGGATCGGGGATCACAGGCGGGTGGGTGAGCACAGGAGGGTTGAGTGGGGTGACATGCAGAGAGGACATGGGCGTGAGGACATGGGCGTGAGGACATGGGCGCCTCAAAAGAGGACAAGGGCCAGTTTTGGTGAGGCTGGGGGAAGCCTGAGGCCTTGCAGCAAATATGTACGGGGGATTGGGGGTGGAGTGGTGCGGAAAGGGTGAGAAAGGGTGAGGCCTCCACCCCTCATGCACCCCTCACGCAACCCCCACGCACCCCCCACGCACCCTCCACGCACCCCCCACGCACCCCCCACGCACCCCCCACGCACCCCCCACGCACCCTCGACGCACCCTCCGCACCCCCAGTGCACCCCCCCGCGCCCTCCCCTGCGCACCCATCCCCCCCACCTCCCCCCCCCCCCCCTCCCACACCCCCCCCTCCCCCCGCGCACCTCAGTGATGGACCAGCTGAGCAGCAGCGACGCCACCAGCACGTGCTCCCGCACCTGCACACGTGGCAGGCAGTGATGGCGATGATTGGGTGCACACGTGGCAGGCAGTGATGGCGATGATTGGGTGCACACGTGGCAGGCAGTGATGGCGATGATTGGGTGCACACGTGGCAGGCAGTGATGGCGATGATTGGGTGCACACGTGGCAGGCAGTGATGGCAATAGGTGGGTGCACACGTGGCAGGGGGGTGCACACGTGGCAGGCAGTGATGGCGATGGGGGGCGCACACGTGGCAGGCAGTGATGGCGATGGGGGGTGATGGTGATGGACGTGCAAAGACGCGTGTCTATCACTGCACGACCCTACAGTTCTCTCATCCCATCCTCGCCTCTTTCTTTCTCTTCCGCCTCTAGTGATAGCCTCCTATGAGAGCGACCTCTGCGGCACATCGTCACGTGCCCAAGGCGTGAGATAAAGCACCGTAGGCACTTTACTGAGCACCTTAAGCACTTGATTAAGCACCTGAAGCGCGGTAGAGAACAAATGAGGCAGAGGAAAGACCACCTGTGGCGCGGGGTAGAGCACGCCCTGAATTGAGTCGACTCAAAACATGAGGCAGAGGAAACGAAAGAGGAAATAGCACCTGCGGCGCGGGGTAGAGCACGCCCCACACGAGGAAGAGGCGCGACGCGATCTGCGGGAGCGTGGCGGACACGGGCGACCTCACGATGCCTGCCGCCCACAGCACACCGCACGTGAGGGAGGGAGGGGGGGGGAGGAGAGGAGGGGAATTTGATGCTGCGTGTGTTTTTTGAGCGGAAGCGTGGCGGACACGGGCGACCTCACGATGCCTGCCGCCCACAGCACACCGCACGTGAGGGAGGGATTGGGGGGGGAAGGAGGGGAGAGTGTTTTGAGACGTCTCAAAAAGCGACCGCACGATGCCTGCCGCCCACCGCGCACCGTGCATGGGGAGCAGGGAGGGTAGGAGGGAAGGTTTGAGACGTCTCAAAACGCGATCTGCGGGAGCGTGGCGGACACGGGCGACCTCACGATGCCTGCCGCCCACCGCACGTGAGGGAGGGATGGGGGGAAGGAGAGAGGGATGGGGGGAGAAGGGGGGGAGGGATGGGGGGGAGTGGTGGGGGAGGGGGGAACGGAAGAGTGACGTAACGTTAGAGACAGGAGGTGCAGAAGGGTGACGTGCGGCAGTGATGCGGGAGGTGCGGGGGTTTAGGGACGATGAGAAGCACACATGGCATGGCAGTGACAAATCACGTGGTACCGACCAGAGTCGAGGAAGCGAGGGTGCGATAAGAGAGCTATACGGATTCAGAGAGACTGAAACTGGGAAACTCACCGAGAATGCTGTGGATGATCTGCGCGTGCCACGCCGTGCCGACACAGAGGTGCGATTTCCGAGTGCCATGGCAGTCGCGAGAGGGACACAAGGGGTGGCAGTGTGGAGAGAAACACAGGAGCTGGGGTATTGAAGGGTTGTAGGCGAGCCAAGGCTTTGAATGCGGCGAGCAGCAACTCGCTGAATGCGGTCCCCATTGTTCCGATTGCATTCAATGATTCACAGAGTTTGCAAATGCATCATCCCAGTAGCCGCCCGCCGCGACTAACATCGCGGAGGTCGTAACGTCGTTAGCAAGGTTTCGCTGCAACGACGTTACAGTAGAGACACGTTAGCATGGAGAGACTCGGTACACCGGCGTTTTCCGCAATGCACCTATCATACGACATTGCATTCCGAACACAATCCTCGATATGAGCCTCTAAATGACTCACCTCCATGAGTGCAGCGGTCTGGGCGATCTGAAGCGGAAGCTCCGCCATCGCATACACGGTGGAGGGGCCGCCTGTCGCCAGCGCTTGCACCGTCAGGATCAACACGTACAGCCTGTCAAGCGACGTCATGCGATGCCATGCGATGCCGATGTATCCCCGTGTAATGCCATATGACGTCATGCGATGCCACGTGCGAAGGTACATGCATGCCAAGGTGGCTGGGTTACGTTGTGATGAATGACGTGTGGTTTATTGTTCAAGCAGATCGCTTAGCTGGCAGTGAGGCTGAGTGTTGACCGTGAGCCGAGCGGAGGGAAGAAACACGAACCATGCGATCGCGAGAAATGCGTTGTACGGAACGAAGTAGAGTGCTTTTAGCGACGCCATCGCTGTTGTTAGCGTGGACTCCAAACGTGCCGAGGATCAACTTGGAAATGCACACCACGCAGTCGCTAGCGTGACTCGCAGTCAGCGGAAACAGGGTCGCCAGAGAAAGCTGGAAATAATAAATGACTGCGAAGGCAAGGAGGTAGGGGAGATGAGACGTTGCGAGCGAATGTAGTGTTTGCGCTGGAGAGAGTGAGGGCGGGTCAGGCAGCGTTCTTTTGGCGGATTTCGTACCAGCTCAGATGACAGTGCCTGGAGAGCCATGGCGGTTCCCGTCAAATTGTAATCAGTTTCCCGCGAGAAACTGACACGCTTCAAGAAGAGCAGATTTGCTTGCGAAATACCACAGCCTCGCAAAATAGTTGTGCGAAACATTACCTCGCGGGCGAAACACGCGATTGCTTAGCAGTGCTGTCTGAGCGAAGACAAACATGTTACAACGCTGCTTGATCAGTCGCGATCTGGAAAATGTGTTGGAGCTGTACCTGACAACGTATTTCTCACAAACCAGGATATCCAGTTCGTTTCGTGTCCTATCTCGAAAAACCGGACCAGTAACATGAAATCAACCGGTGACTGTACTGCAAAATTTCTGAAAGAGAACGTACCTGACCCGCCCTGAGTAGCCAGGGTGAGCCAGATTCCCTGTGGCTCTGATCGCAGACAGAATGGGAATGGCTGGGGGGGCTGAAGAGAAAATGGCGGGATCTGAATAGATTGAGGCCACGTGGAGCACTTTGTCAGAGAAGTGTTTGGCACTGTTTTAGACTGCTTGTAGTGGACATTTCATGTATAATGATCTAAACATATTTCCGTATGAGAAAACAGAATAATAACAAATGCACACTCATACTAGCAATAGATGAGAATCAGACATGGGTTGGGTTGAAATTTGGTCATAGAAACAAACCAGAATAAAATGTGTTGTCGCGAATGTTGTGGGTGATGGTAGAGGCGCATGGTTACACGCATATTACCTTCCCTCTCGACATATACGCCGGCCCCAAAGCTGCAAATAAACCTTTCTGCTTTCTTGAGAAGTGTCGTACTGATCACCTCGGCCCTCCACATTTATGCTGGATCCAACACAAGCACGCCTCCACGCCATGCCATGCAGACAGTGTGTGACAACATACCAGATGCATGGCACATGGTACATCGTACATGGTGCATAACACATAATTTCACTCACGTCTCATGCCCCTGAATCGTGAAGGGCTCGTTCTTGTGTGACAGCCATGCAATGTGACTGTGTATTGCCTGAGTTTAATGTGCTTTGGCGTGTTGTATGACTCTATGGCATATGACTGCGTGCATGACACATGACTGCACACATGTCACATTACCGCCAGCCCCCGGATAGAAGCGCCCCTGGGGGTATAAAAAAACACTGTTTTTTAGGGGGTGCGCTTATAATCGAGAAATTTTACAAGTGCCGGCGCTTATAAAATGGCAAAAAGAATTTCTATTTGTTTTACACCAAACTGTAGATTTCGTTCTGCCGATTGTAATCGAGTCGAAAACATATAAGGTCGTGAATCTAATTCTCGCACAGCTTGGGGCAGGGAGTGTTTCCCTGCCAGCTCATACTGACAGAATGACAGCACATGCTGACCAGACGCGCAAAAAGTGAGCTCGGGGTGTGGGAAATCGAATTTGTAGTTCGTTTCCCTGATAATGTGAAATCCGTTTCTGTATTTTGACAAGTTTTCAAATGGAAAACCAACATGCGCTTATAATATATCATATTTTTCCAGGGGGTGGGCTTATTATCGAGGACCGGATATAAGAGCCTTCATCATTTTATAAGCGCCGGCGCTTATCCGAGGTCTTTGCTTCTATCCGGGGGCTTACGGTAACATGCATGCCATGTGTCGTCGTTGTCGTCGTTTCCTTTCCTTTCTTTTCTTTACCTTTTCCCGGTTGCTTAACAAGAGATAGATGGGTTGCGTAGCCAAGCCACCAATAGGTACAATATCAAATCGTCCAACAAAATTGAACACTACATTTATAGTCATCCACTAGGTGTTTCTTGATTGATGAAGAAGTTGTGCATGCGTTTGTGTATGTGTGTGCGTGTGTGCATGTATGCGTGTGTGCATTTATGCGTGTGTATGTGCACGTGTGTGTATGTGTGTGTGTTTGTTTGTGTGTGTGTATGTGTGTATGTGTGTGTGTGTGTGTGTGTGTGTGTGTGTGTGTGTGTGTGTGTATGAGAGAGTGCGTCGCGCGTGTGTACGCGCGCGTATTGTCAAAAATAACAGACTGGAAATGGTGAACTAGAATGGAATGTGAGTACAAATATGAAACCCTAACGCTGTGACCCCCTTATAGGCTAACCCACTACAGCCTACACAAATATAACATATACAATGTTTGACACACCTCCATAGGCAAAGTGGGGGAGACCTAGGGGTCACAAGACCAGTCAAGGCAAAGCAAGGCAACAACAAGCTCAGGGTGGATCTCAAGGATTCCACACAAATTCCGAGCACAAGCTAGTGGTCACAAGACCAGTTCACATGCAGGTTTATAACAGAGCACGAGATACAGTGATCACAACCTAGCAAGAGTAAACATGCAGGTATAGATATATATAGTGATCACAGTACAAGCAAAGTCAAGAGGTAAGCAAGTGAGGTCCAGTAGGCACAAGGCCTAGTAGAGTGCAGAAGCGCTGATGGTCACGAGGCTGAAGCGCCTTGGTGAACACATCAGCAGTGTTGGCCTCAGTGGCCACGTAGCGAATACAAAGCTGACCGCGCTGCTGCAGCTCTCGAGCAAGGAAGTACCGCAGGGCGATGTGCTTCGTTCTGTGCTCCAGTCTGTGCTCCTCACACAAGGCAATGGCAGCCTTGTTGTCGACGTACAGCACTGGAGGAGAACGAGGCGGCTCTCCGAGGTCGGTCAGCAGGTAGGTCAGCCAGCGTAGCTCCTGGGCAGCCATGGCTGTAGCGTAGATCTCAGCCTCGCAACTGGAGCCGAGAACAGAAGAAGAGCGTGTAGAGCGCCAAGAAACTGAGCCAGAGCCAAGGCTGAAGGTGTAGCCCTGAGACGACCGCTGAGTGGCCTGGTCGTCTGCCCAAGAAGCGTCTGAGTGCCCTGTGAGAACAACTCGGTCTCGCCCTCCAAGCACAAGCCCCATGCCCGACGTACTGCACAAGTAGCGCAACACCCTCTTAGCGGCATCCATGTGCTCCTTCCTGTGACGGCCAGGAGCGACATAGCGTGCAAGGATGCTAAGAGGGTATGCAAGGTCAGGTCGAGTGCAGGTCATCAGGTACATGAGGCAGCCCACAAGCTCTAGATACGGGCCACTCGGCTCTACGGACTCATCCGAAGGCAGAGCTGAGAGCGAGTGACCGGTAGGCAGAGGAGTGGACTGAGGCGAGGAGTACGTGAAGCGGAAGCGCTGGAGAACCTGCTGCACCATGTGTGACTGAGTCAGGGTGATGGTGCGCCGTGCTCTGTCCCGGGTGATCCGCAAGCCAAGATAGCTTGTCAGCTCACCCAGGTCTGTGCACGTGTGTCTCCTCTGCAGCTCCGACTTCACGTAGGCGAGTCCTGCAGTGTCAGCAGTGGCAAAGACCAAGTCGTCGACGTACACGAGGATGTAGAACGGCGGCAGCGAGGTGTCGGTGCGCAGGAACAGCGACGGGTCAGCTGTAGAAGGCGCGAACCCAAGAGCCGCAAGTGTAGTCCTCAGTGTGTCGTGCCACTCACGCGGAGCCTGGCGGAGACCGTAGACCGGCCGCTGAAGCCTCCACTGGGTACCAGGAGGAAATGACCCAGTGAAGCCAGGTGGGCGGCGCAGCCAGATCTCCTCGTGCAGGCTGCCCTGCAAGAAAGCAGTGCTGAAGTCAAGTGAGTGAAGCTCGTAGTCGCGGTGAGCGGCTATGTGCAGCAGCACCCGAAGAGTGGTCATCTTCGGGGTGGGGGAGAAGGTCTGGAAGAAGTCAACTCCCTCTCGCTGGCTGAAGCCTCGAGCCACGTAACGCGCCTTGAAGACAGGCGGAGAACCCGGCGGCCGCTTCACCCTGAAAATCCACATGCCACTGACGATGTTCGCCCCAGGAGGGGGAACGTCGTCGACGTAGGTGCGTGTGGACTTCCAGGAAGCCATCTCGGCGTCCATGGCTGTCTGCCACTGAGAGGAGTAGGGACCCGCCATCGCCTCAGCGTAAGTGCGCGGGGTCGGGATGTCTGGTGCATCCGGGTCTCCCTCAGGGGCAACTAGCAAGGACACGAGACGGGGCAAAGCAGCAGCAAGACACTGGAACTCCTCCTGTCTGTCCTCAAGGACGTCCGTGCCAAGAGCACACTCACCCCCGACGGACTGAGGACAGACAGACTCAGCAACAAGGCTAGCAGCGTAGTCTAGACGACAGGCAGCAGCAAAGTCAACCAACTCAGCGACCAGAGCAGACGCAGCCGAGGTCTCAAAGGTAGGGTCAGTGACAACAGTAGCAAGGAGACGCGTGACAGTAGGGTGCTCAGCACGATACCGGTCAGACTCAGGGTCCGGAACGTCAGGCAAAGAGGACGCAGGAGGAGACGGTAGAGGGATACGCTGAGGAGCAGTAGAGGGACGCAGAGTCATGTAGTGAGTGCCTGGGACAGGAGGAGGACGCTCACGACGGACACGACTACCAGTGCGAGCAGGACGAACAGGCGACGCAGGACGAGACTCAGGCTCACGATGCTCTGTAAGACCTCCTGTGGGACCAGTGTAAGGAGAGGGAGCAGGGAGAGGCGAGGTAGGCGGTAACTGTGACTGCGGCTGGACAGGCGGGGGACACTCTACGGAGGGAGGAGGACAAGGAGGAGGAGCCTGCCCAAGAACCTGCTGAAGGAGCGGTACGAAGTACGGTCGCGGCCGCGCAGCGTCTCCAGAAGCAGAGGAGACTCCAGCGGCCGGGTCCTCAGTACCAGTAGGAGCTCCAGCGTCCGGGTCCACAGCACCAGCAGCAGCTCCACCGGCCGGGTCCTCAGCACCAGTAGTAGCTCCAACGCCCGGGTCCTCAGCAGCAGCAGTAGCGCCACCGCTCGGGTCCTCAGCTCCAGCAGCAGCTCCACCGTCCGAGTCCTCAGCACCAGCAGCAGCTCCACCGTCCGGGTCCTCAGCACCAGCAGCAGCGCCACCGCCCGGGTCCTCAGCTCCAGCAGCAGCTCCAACGTCCGAGTCCTCAGCACCAGCAGCAGCTCCACCAGGCGGGTCCGCAGCACCAGCAGCAGCTCCAACGTCCGGGTCCTCAGCACCAGCAGCAGCGCCACCCCCAGGGTCCGCAGCACCAGGAGCACCACTCCGAAGACTGCAGCGGCGTGTGTACCACTCGCGGATCTGCTGAATGGGGGGGAGCTCCTGGGTAGGAGGGGAAGTACCGGGACGAGCTCCAGCAGCACCTCTCCGGAGGCGGCAGTACTCGAGGTACCTCTCCTGCAGCTGCTGGGAGGAGAGGGCTCCTCCAGGTGTAGCACGCTCAGGCTCAGCACCCCCAGACGCAGCACCCCCAGACCCAGCACCCCCAGGCTCAGCACCTCCAGGCTCCGCACCTCCAGGCTCCGCACCTCCTGGCTCAGCACCCCCAGGCTCCGCACCCCCAGACTCAGCACTCCCAGGCTCAGCACCCCCAGACGCAGCACCCCCAGGCTCAGCACCCCCAGACGCAGCACCCCCAGGCTCAGCACCCCCAGACGCAGGACGAGAGTCAACAGCTACCTCGACAGGCTCACCCGGGTCTACCTGGGACACACCTGAGGGAGCGGCACCCTGAGGGGGGAGGGGGTCTGGTACCTCAGCACCTGGAGCGAGGAAGAGAGGCGGGGGGGGGGAGTGGGGCAGTGCGGTAGGGGAAGAGGCGGTAGTAGGGGACGGACTCGTCAAAAGTGACGTCCTGAGAGGCCAGGACACGACGCGAGGTGGGGTGGTAGAACTGCCAGCCAGGGGCGTCCGGGACAAAGCCAAGGAAGACGCAGGGGACAGCGCGACGGGAGAGCTTGTCCGCGGACGTGTCGCGGACAAAAGCTCGGGATCCCCAGACCCGAAAACGCGACGCATCGCCAGCCTCTCCCGTCCAACGCAGTGTCGGAGAAGTCTCGGGCAAGGAGACACGGGGCCAGAGGTTGAGCTGATGCGCAGCGTATCGAACTGCAAACGGCCACAGAAAATGGGGGGCAGCCGCATGGCTCAAGGAGGTACGAGCGACCTCCATGACCAGACCAATGCGGCGCTCAGCAACCCCATTCTGCTGTGGAGAGGTCGGAAGCGTGAACGACTGCTCAATGCCCTCCTGCTGACAGAAGGCCTCCAATAGGCCAGAGGAAAACTCCCCACCTCTGTCAGAGTGCAGACGCAGGACAGGGAAGTCGGAGTGGAAACGCTCACTGAGCTGGAGACGAGATCTGCGGATCCAAGGGATCAAGACATCAGGGACGTCACCCTTGGCGCGCAAGGGGAAGACCGTGGTGTAGCGTGAGAAGTCGTCAACAACAATCAGGAAGTACCTCTCCTGACCCTGACCACGGACGCGGGCTGGGCCCCACACGTCCATGTGGAGCGTCTGCAAGGGAGCAGTCGTCGGGGGAAAGGAGGAGGAGTGAGGAGCGGCGCGCTGCCGTCCCTCGACACAGGGAATACAGGGAGGAGCAGGCGAGTCGGGAAGGGGAGGGAGCACCCTGGGAAGACCAGCAACAAGGTCCCGTTTGTGCATGGCCCGAAGGCGCTGCACAGACGGGTGACCAAGGCGGTGGTGCCAAAGGACAGTCTCATGCGCCAGAGAGCGACACGAGCAAGGGGCGGACAGCTGACCTGACGCAGACGCAGACGTAGACGCAGACGCAGCTACCTGAGGAGACTCAGTGGTCAGTGTGTACAGGTCCGACCCCGGCTCTCGAGTGAAGGTAGCCAGGTGGCGACCCGTCCGAGCACACGTGCAGTGTGTCACGCGCTCGTAGGCAGGGGTGAACTGGTGAACACCCCCGTCCTGGAGCGCACTACCTGCCACCAAGTTCGTAGAGAACGAGGGGAGGTAGAGACCTGACAGCGTGCCGGACGGGACCGCCGGACAAGGAAGGACAGTGGAGGAGGTCGCAATGACCGGACCCCCAGAGGGGTCAGCAAGGGAGACAGCAACTGGCCGAGCGAGTGGCTCAAGGACAGTGCGGTCACGAAAGAAGGAGCGAGAAGCACCTGAGTCCAGTGTGAAGGTGTGCAGTGCTGCAGTCGACTCAGTACCAGGGGACACGGACGCACGAGCACCTAGGGCTGCAGCCTCACCAGGACCTGTGGGAGCAGACGCGCTAGCACCTAGAGCGGCAGCCGGACTGGCCTGAATGCCCGGGTCGGGCGGAACACGCAAGTACTGAGCACCCTCTCCACTAATAGACATCGCATACATGGCAGTGAGAATAGCATCAAAGTCTAAAGCCCAAATATCAACACCCCTCTTTTCCAGATCAGCCCAGCGCGGCAGCTCAGTGGCAGCAGGAAACTGAGTGCGCCACGCGTCGTTAAGGCGCGCGAAGCAGCGCTGCGTGGGGTGCGGCCTCCCACACTGCTGGCCGCTGCGGTCACCTGTGCGAATGACGTACGTGCAGGTAACGCTACGCTGCGCATACCACTCACGGGCGGCCTGAAGCGTCGGGGCGGGCTGCTGACTCTGCCCTCCGCCAGTGCCTCCACGACCACCACCCCCACCGCCGCCGCCCCGGCCACCTCCACCCCTGCCGCCGCCACGACCACCTCCGCCTCCGCTGCCGCCTCCACCACCACTCCCACCGCTGCTGTCTCCTCCCCCACTGCCGCCACTAGTCTCCCCAGCCGCGCCTCCACTCCCACCGCCTCCACCCCCACCTCCTCCGCCGCCACCCCCACCCCTGCCCCCTTTGTTCCTGCGGCGCCCGCTCGAAGCAGACGCGGTCCCGACCTTCTCAGCACCAAGAAGGTCGACAGCAGCAGCAGAGGCGACAGAGGGGAGGAGGGGGGAAGGGGAACACCCCTCAAAGAACGGGGTGCGGGGGTCGCCACGAGAGGTGCCTACAGCGACGATGCTCGAGGCGACAGAGGGGAGGAGGGGGGAAGGGGAACACCCCTCAAAGAACGGGGTGCGGGGGTCGCCACGAGAGGTGCCTACAGCGACGATGCTCGCCTCAGCTGCAAGCAGTTCCTTCTCGAGGAGGGCAACAGTGAGCTCAGTGGGGGAGCGAGAGAGGAAGTGGTCCCTGACTGCGCGCAGAGAGTCAGGGAGGCGGGTGACGATGTGGTAGAGAGTGATCCAGAGTGGGGGGGGGTTGCTAGTGAGAAACTCGGCAGGCATAGCAGCGCGAAAGCGGGCCTCACTAGTCTTAAGGTGGGTGATGAGGTCTGCGACAGTGTGAAAGGAGGCTAGGTCGGGGAACAGGTAGGGGAGAGTGAGGCGGCCTAGCGTGGCAGAGGCGGGTGAGGAGTAGCGGGCAACTACAGCAGTGTAGAGGTCCTTAGCAGTCTTGCACTGGCCGAAGTGCTCGCGCTCGTCTAGCGGCAGGGAGTTGCGAATAGCAAAGCGAGCGTGCGCATCACGGGTCTGCCACTGGGAACGCAGAGTGCTGTCAGCAGACGAGTCAGGGGCAGTGGCATGGCCTAGGGCGTGGTCGTACAGTGAGATATCTTCCTTGGCAGTGAGCTGTAGGAACAGGTGCAGGTCATCTAGCCAGGTTTCGAACTTCACTGGACGGCCCTCGGCATCGAAAGCTAGAACGGGAGGACTAGCCATAGTGACAGTAGCAGTAGCAGTAGTAGTAGGAATCAGGCCGCTGGAAAGGTGTGCGGAGGGTCAACTGTCCGTAGTGGCACACGAGCGGCAGTAGTAGGTAGCGTGGCAGCAGGAGCTGCAACGGCGCACTGGTGGCAGCTGCAGTGGCAGCAGTGTGCGCGGTAGGTAGCAAGTAAAAAACAGTGAGAGCGCGTGCCTCGCGGGCGGCGGCTGCAGAAGCGCACGGGCGGCAGCGGCGCACGGGGAACGGCGGTGCACGGGCAGCGGCGGCGCACGAGCAGCGGCAGCGGTGCGCAAGCAGCAGCGGAGGCAGCGGCGTACGAGCAGTTGCGGGCAGCGGGGCGTGCGCGAGCAGGCGACGGGCGGCTGCGGGGCGTGTGCGAGCAGGCGACGGGCGGCTGCGGGGCGTGCGCGAGCGGCTGCAGGCAACGGGCGTGCGGTACGCGAGTGGCGCTGGCGGTGCGCGGGCCGGCAGCGGGCAGCACGCAGGCCGCGCGGGTGAAGTGCGGGCTGCGTGGGTCGGTAGCGGGCGGTGCGCGGGCCGTTAGGGGCGATCGCAGGGGTCGTAAGAGGCGCGGCGGGGTCGTAAGAGGCGCTAAGGGGCGGCGCGACGGGGCCGTGAGGGGCCTCTAGGTCAAATGCGACGGGGCCGCGGGGCCTCTAGGCGGGGCTCGATCGACGGGGCCAGCGGGGCCGAAAAAAAAAAAAAAGTTAATAATAAAGCGCTCGAGGGCGCTACGGGGGAGGCGCTAAGAACGCGCTCCGGTAGTAGGTAGGTAGTAAGTAGGTAGGTAGGTAGGTAGGTGGGCCCTTAGGACGGTCCTAGCGAAGGACCTGCTCTGAAACCATGTCAAAAATAACAGACTGGAATGGTGAACTAGAATGGAATGTGAGTACAAATATGAAACCCTAACGCTGTGACCCCCTTATAGGCTAACCCACTACAGCCTACACAAATATAACATATACAATGTTTGACACGTATGTGTGTGTTCATATGTCCATGCGTATGTCTGTATTGTCGAAGGAAATGGCCCCGCCCTCGCTTGAGCGTAGCTGATCTCGCTGTCGACAGGAAGTTCGCGACGGATTGGTCGACAAAATGGGCTTCTGCAGTTCGGCAGAAGTTGCGGTCGAGCAGGTTCTGCTCGACGGATTCTGGTCGACGGTCTCTGCGCGACGGTCTCCTGTCGAAGAGTGCTGGTCGAAGAGTTCTGGTCGAGAAGTTCTGCTCGGCGGATTCTGTTCGACCGAGCAGTGTCGAGCTGATCGACCGAAGTGGCAGAGTTGTGCGAAACTCTGCGAGAGGTGTGCGAACTTTCGCCCAGGATATTTTGGCGAAGTTCTACCTGCGGAACGGCATCACGTGGTCGACGGCGCGCACCTGGCGAAACCGACGACACGTTTTTTACCTAGCACATGCGCAATGTGCCTGACGGTGAAACCACCAACCTGCACCTACTTGGTAGGTGCGCACATCTGCGCAGATAGACAACCTGCGACCGTAGAAAGTTACCTGCGATTGCAGTGCCGGCAGACCGCGCACAGTGCAACGCTGGCAGATTACTCTGTTGCAGCATTGGCAAGCCGCTCTTCTGCTGCGCTGGCAGATTTTGCCCTTTGCTAGGAGTTCAATGCCATTCTAGTCTTTTGTTCTGCATGCCTCAATTGTACTCTATTCTTTTCCTATCAACTTTGTTATTGCAAGTTGTTCTTTCGTTATTGGAATTCTTGCCAAACTTCTCAGTGAACATAGCAAGCAGTAAGAACGCCAGCAAAGCGCTACGATCACTCGCACAACCCCGTGCCCTCCTCCGTAGTCCACTCCCGTTGTGTAGTGACTCTCCGCATGGTGCGGTGAGCGTGGACGGCCCCGCGTTAGAACCTTCAGATTAGCCGACTTTTGCGTTAATTACCTAAGTTGTTATAGGCCGGCAACCGTCTAGACCGCCATGGTCGACCAGGAGGAGGTCGCTGCAGGCGTAGAGGATACCCTGCAGGCGCGGTTAGAAGACGTTCGGGCACGCCACGCAGCTGGCGAGTGCGGCAGAGCAACCTTGGAGGTTATGCTCTTTGGAACCCGCGTGCAGTGGGCGCGCGAGCACCCAACGACCCGTACTGAGGCAAATGGACTGCCCGCCACTCCCCGACCGGCACGCAACGAAGGCGGCGTCGACGACCAGGTCGACGGCGGTGACCAAGTCGGCAGTGAAGGAGGCAGCACGAGGCTTCGTGGAGTGATTCGGGCCGCCGACGTCGGTGTCGGCGGAATGCAAGCGCGAGTTCAGCGCTCGGCGGCAGCGGGAAGTTCGAACGGCAACGCCAATGGCCGAAGTCAATCTCCCTTGCAGAGTGGAGTCAGACCGACTTCGACAACTCATGCGTCGGCCGGTCGGGACGGAGGCATCGCGCCGGCGTACGGATATTTCAAGTTTTCGCCGGACAAGATTGCCGTGCCGAAGCTGCTCGAAGGTCGCCACGACTTGATCACATGGATTGAGTCCATCGAGCCGCAGCTGGAGATCGCCGGATTGAAGAAGTTCTTCGACAGCAATGTTGCGACGCCGGACGCAGACGACTCTGAACTCTGGGCGGAATTTCGCGCTGCTCATCTTCTGACCTTCATGGTCATTTCGAGGTGTTGTTCGCCCCTAGTGCAGGTCGCATTGACGTCGTGCAGACAACAGGTGGATGCTGGCTACCAAGCGTGGCAGTACATTATGCGCACCTACAAAGCGACCGACGACCTCTACATCAGCCAACTGGAGAGGACATTGGCCAACCTTCGGATGGGCGAGCAGGAATCAGCGACCGAATACTGCAATCGAGCGCGACGAATTCTGGCCGACATGCGGATGGCTGGCTTCGAGTACTCGGTGGCGTCGTATGTCACGCATGTCATCAATGGCCTCCCCTCGGGCTACAATCTGATGCGTCGGATGTCGGAGTTAACAGACAGGAATGATTGAACTAACAGAGAAATCAGTACAAATAGCAAACCCTAGAATTGTGTACCCCATATAGGCTAACCCACTGTAGCCTAACAAACGCAACATATATAATGTTTGACACACCCCCATAGGCAAAGTGGGGGAGACCTAGGGGTCACAAGACCAGTCAAGGCAAAGCAAGGCAACAACAAGCTCAGGGTGGATCTCAAGGATACCACACAAATTCCGAGCACAAGCTAGTGGTCACAAGACCAGTTCACATGCAGGTTTATAACAGAGCATGAGATACAGTGATCACAACCTAGCAAGAGTAAACATGCAGGTATAGATATATATAGTGATCACAGTACAGGCAAAGTCAAGAGGTAAGCAAGTGAGGTCCAGTAGGCACAAGGCCTAGTAGAGTGCAGAAGCGCTGATGGTCACGAGGCTGAAGCGCCTTGGTGAACACATCAGCAGTGTTGGCCTCAGTGGCCACGTAGCGAATACAAAGCTGACCGCGCTGCTGCAGCTCTCGAGCAAGGAAGTACCGCAGGGCGATGTGCTTCGTTCTGTGCTCCAGTCTGTGCTCCTCACACAAGGCAATGGCAGCCTTGTTGTCGACGTACAGTACTGGAGGAGAACGAGGCGGCTCTCCGAGGTCAGTCAGCAGGTAGGTCAGCCAGCGTAGCTCCTGGGCAGCCATGGCTGTAGCGTAGATCTCAGCCTCGCAACTGGAGCCGAGAACAGAAGAAGAGCGTGTAGAGCGCCAAGAAACTGAGCCAGAGCCAAGGCTGAAGGTGTAACCCTGAGACGACCGCTGAGTGGCCTGGTCGTCTGCCCAAGAAGCGTCTGAGTGCCCTGTGAGCACAACTCGGTCTCGCCCTCCAAGCACAAGCCCCATGCCCGACGTACTGCACAAGTAGCGCAACACCCTCTTAGCGGCATCCATGTGCTCCTTCCTGTGACGGCCAGGAGCGACATAGCGTGCAAGGATGCTAAGAGGGTATGCAAGGTCAGGTCGAGTGCAGGTCATCAGGTACATGAGGCAGCCCACAAGCTCTGGATACGGGCCACTCGGCTCTACGGACTCATCCGAAGGCAGAGCTGAGAGCGAGTGACCGGTAGGCAGAGGAGTGGACTGAGGCGAGGAGTACGTGAAGCCAAAGCGCTGGAGAACCTGCTGCACCATGTGTGACTGAGTCAAGGTGATGGTGCGCCGTGCTCTGTCCCGGGTGATCCGCAAGCCAAGATAGCTTGTCAGCTCACCCAGGTCTGTGCACGTGTGTCTCCTCTGCAGCTCCGACTTCACGTAGGCGAGTCCTGCAGTGTCAGCAGTGGCAAAGACCAAGTCGTCGATGTACACGAGGATGTAGAACGGCGGCAGCGAAGTGTCGGTGCGCAGGAACAGCGACGGGTCAGCTGTAGAAGGCGCGAACCCAAGAGCCGCAAGTGTAGTCCTCAGTGTGTCGTGCCACTCACGCGGAGCCTGGCGGAGACCGTAGACCGGCCGCTGAAGCCTCCACTAGGTACCAGGAGGAAACGACCCAGTGAAGCCAGGTGGGCGGCGCAGCCAGATCTCCTCGTGCAGGCTGCCCTGCAAGAAAGCAGTGCTGAAGTCAAGTGAGTGAAGCTCGTAGTCGCGGTGAGCGGCTATGTGCAGCAGCACCCGAAGAGTAGTCATCTTCGGGGTGGGGGAGAAGGTCTGGAAGAAGTCAACTCCCTCTCGCTGACTGAAGCCTCGAGCCACGTAACGCGCCTTGAAGACAGGCGGAGAACCCGGCGGCCGCTTCACCCTGAAAATCCACATGCCACTGACGATGTTCGCCCCAGGAGGGGGAACCTCGTCGACGTAGGTGCGTGTGGACTTCCAAGAAGCCATCTCGGCGTCCATGGCTGTCTGCCACTGAGAGGAGTAGGGACCCGCCATCGCCTCAGCGTAAGTGCGTGGGGTCGGGATGTCTGGTGCATCCGGGTCTCCCTCAGGGGCAACTAGCAAGGACACGAGACGGGGCAAAGCAGCAGCAAGACACTGGAACTCCTCCTGTCTGTCCTCAAGGACGTCCGTGCCAAGAGCACACGCACCCCCGACGGACGGAGGACAGACAGACTCAGACTCAGACTCAGCAACAAGGCTAGCAGCGTAGTCCAGACGACAGGCAGCAGCAAAGTCAACCAACTCAGCGACCAGAGCAGACGCAGTCGAGGACTCAAAGGTAGGGTCAGTGACAACAGTAGCGAGGAAACGCGTGACAGTAGGGTGCTCAGCACGGTACCGGTCAGACTCAGGGTCCGGAACGTGAGGCAAAGAAGACGCGGGAGGAGACGGTAGAGGGACACGCTGAGGAGCAGTAGAGGGACGCAGAGTCATGTAGTGAGTGCCTGGGACAGGAGGAGGACGCTCACGACGGACACGACGACCAGTGCGAGCAGGACGAACAGGCGACGCAGGACGAGACTCAGGCTCACGACGCTCTGTAAGACCTCCTGTGGGACCAGTGTAAGGAGAGGGAGCAGGGAGAGGCGAGGTAGGCGGTAACTGTGACTGCGACTGGACAGGCAGAGGACACTCTACGGAGGGAGGAGGACAAGGAGGAGGAGCCTGTCCAAGAACCTGCTGAAGGAGCGGTACGAAGTACGAAGTACGGTCGCGGCCGCGCAGCGTCTCCAGAAGCAGAGGAGACTCCAGCGGCCGGGTCAACAGCACCAGCAGCAGCTCCACCAGCCGGGTCCTCAGCACCAGTAGTAGCTCCAACGCCCGGGTCCTCAGCAACAGCAGCAGCGCCACCGCTCGGGTCCTCAGGTCCAGCAGCAGCTCCACCGTCCGAGTCCTCAGTACCAGCAGCAGCGCCACCGCCCGGGTCCTCAGCTCCAGCAGCAGCTCCAACGTCCGAGTCCTCAGCACCAGCAGCAGCTCCACCAGGCGGGTCCGCAGCACCAGCAGCAGCTCCAACGTCCGGGTCCTCAGCACCAGCTGCAGCGCCACCCCCAGGGTCCGCAGCACCAGGAGCACCACTCCGAAGACTGCAGCGGCGTGTGTACCACTCGCGGATCTGCTGAATGGGGGGGAGCTCCTGGGTAGGAGGGGAAGTACCGGGACGAGCTCCAGCAGCACCTCTCCGGAGGCGGCAGTACTCGAGGTACCTCTCCTGCAGCTGCTGGGAGGAGAGGGCTCCTCCAGGTGTAGCACGCTCAGGCTCAGCACCCCCAGACGCAGCACCCCCAGACCCAGCACCCCCAGGCTCAGCACCTCCAGGCTCCGCACCTCCAGGCTCCGCACCTCCTGGCTCAGCACCCCCAGGCTCCGCACCCCCAGACTCAGCACTCCCAGGCTCAGCACCCCCAGACGCAGCACCCCCAGGCTCAGCACCCCAGACGCAGCACCCCCAGGCTCAGTACCCCGAGCAGGACGAGAGTCAACAGCTACCTCGACAGGCTCACCCGGGTCTACCTGGGACACACCTGAGGGAGCGGCACCCTGAGGGGGAAGGGGGTCTGGTACCTCAGCACCTGGAGCGAGGAAGAGAGGCGGGGGGGGGAGCGGGGCAGTGCGGTAGGGGAAGAGGCGGTAGTAGGGGACGGACTCGTCAAAAGTGACGTCCTGAGAGGCCAGGACACGCCGCGAGGTGGGGTGGTAGAACTGCCAACCAGGGGCGTCCGGGACAAAGCCAAGGAAGACGCAGGGGACAGCGCGACGGGAGAGCTTGTCCGCGGACGTGTCGCGGACAAAAGCTCGGGATCCCCAGACCCGAAAACGCGACGCATCGCCAGCCTCTCCCGTCCAACGCAGTGTCGGAGAAGTCTCGGGCAAGGAGACACGGGGCCAGAGGTTGAGCTGATGCGCAGCGTATCGGACTGCAAACGGCCACAGAAAGTGGGGGCAGCCGCATGAACCAAGGAGGTACGAGCGACCTCCATGACCAAGCCAATGCGGCGCTCAGCAACCCCATTCTGCTGTGGAGAGGCCGGAAGCGTGAACGACTGCTCAATGCCCTCCTGCTGACAGAAGGCCTCCAAGAGGCCAGAGGAAAACTCCCCACCTCTGTCAGAGTGTAGACGCAGGACAGGGAAGTCGGAGCGGAAACGCTCACGGAGCTGGAGACGAGATCTGCGGATCCAAGGGATCAAGACATCAGGGACGTCACCCTTGGCGCGCAAGGGGAAGACCGTGGTGTAGCGCGAGAAGTCGTCAACAACAATCAGGAAGTACCTCTCCTGACCCTGACCACGGACGCGGGCTGGGCCCCACACGTCCATGTGGAGCGTCTGCGAGGAAGCAGTCGTCGGGGGAAAGGAGGAGGAGTGAGGAGCGGCGCGCTGCCGTCCCTCGACACAGGGAATACAGGGAGGAGCAGGCGAGTCGGGAAGGGGAGGAAGCACCCTGGGAAGACCAGCAACAAGGTCCCGTTTGTGCATAGCCCGAAGGCGCTGCACAGACGGGTGACCAAGGCGGTGGTGCCAAAGGACAGTCTCATGCGCCAGAGAGCGACACGAGCAGGGGGCGGATAGCTGACCTGACGCAGACGCAGACGCGGACGCAGCTACCTGAGGGGACTCAGTGGTCAGTGTGTACAGGTCCGACCCCGGCTCTCGAGTGAAGGTAGCCAGGTGGCGACCCGTCCGAGCACACGTGCAGTGTGTCACGCGCTCGTAGGCAGGGGTGAACTGGTGAACACCCCCGTCCTGGAGCGCACGACCTGCCACCAAGTTCGTAGAGAACGAGGGGAGGTAGAGACCTGACAGCGTGCCGGACGGGACCGCCGGACAAGGAAGGACAGTGGAGGAGGTCGCAATGACCGGACCCCCAGAGGGGTCAGCAAGGGAGACAGCAACTGGCCGAGCGAGTGGCTCAAGGACAGTGCGGTCACGAAAGAAGGAGCGAGAAGCACCGGAGTCCAGTGTGAAGGTGTGCAGTGCTGCAGTCGACTCAGTACCAGGGGGCACGGACGCACGAGCACCTGGGGCTGCAGCCTCACCAGGACGTGTGGGAGCAGACGCACTAGCACCTAGAGCGGCAGCCGGACTGGCCTGAATGCCCGGGTCGGGCGGAACACGCAAGTACTGAGCACCCTCTCCACTAATAGACATCGCATACATGGCAGTGAGAATAGCATCAAAGTCTAAAGCCCAAATATCAACACCCCTCTTTTCCAGATCAGCCCAGCGCGGCAGCTCAGTGGCAGCAGGAAACTGAGTGCGCCACGCGTCGTTAAGGCGCGCGAAGCAGCGCTGCGTGGGGTGCGGCCTCCCACACTGCTGGCCGCTGCGGTCACCTGTGCGAATGACGTACGTGCAGGTAACGCTACGCTGCGCATACCACTCACGGGCGGCCTGAAGCGTCGGGGCGGGCTGCTGACTCGGGCCTCCGCCAGTGCCTCCACGACCACCACCCCCACCGCCGCCGCCCCGGCCACCTCCACCCCTGCCGCCGCCACGACCACCTCCGCCTCCGCTGCCGCCTCCACCACCACTCCCACCGCTGCTGTCTCCTCCCCCACTGCCGCCACTAGTCTCCCCAGCCGCGCCTCCACTCCCACCGCCTCCACCCCCACCTCCTCCGCCGCCACCCCCACCCCTGCCCCCCTTGTTCCTGCGGCGCCCGCTCGAAGCAGACGCGGTCCCGACCTTCTCAGCACCAAGAAGGTCGACAGCAGCAGCAGAGGCGACAGAGGGGAGGAGGGGGGAAGGGGAACACCCCTCAAAGAACGGGGTGCGGGGGTCGCCACGAGAGGTGCCTACAGCGACAATACTCGCCTCAGCTGCAAGCAGTTCCTTCTCGAGGAGGGCAACAGTGAGCTCAGTGGGGGAGCGAGAGAGGAAGTGGTCCCTGACTGCGCGCAGAGAGTCAGGGAGGCGGGTGACGATGTGGTAGAGAGTGATCCAGAGCGGGGGGGGGTTGCTAGTGAGAAACTCGGCAGGCATAGCAGCGCGAAAGCGAGCCTCACTAGTCTTAAGGTGGGTGATGAGGTCTGCAACAGTGTGAAAGGAGGCTAGGTCGGGGAACAGGTAGGGGAGAGTGAGGCGGCCTAGCGTGGCAGAAGCAGGTGAGGAGTAGCGGGCAACTACAGCTGTGTAGAGGTCCTTAGCAGTCTTGCACTGGCCGAAGTGCTCGCGCTCGTCTAGCGGCAGGGAGTTGCGAATAGCAAAGCGAGCGTGTGCATCACGGGTCTGCCACTGGGAACGCAGAGTGCTGTCAGCAGACGAGTCAGGGGCAGTGGCATGGCCTAGGGCGTGGTCGTACAGTGAGATATCTTCCTTGGCAGTGAGCTGTAGGAACAGATGCAGGTCATCTAGCCAGGTTTCGAACTTCACCGGACGGCCCTCGGCATCGAAAGCTAGAACGGGAGGGCTAGCCATAGCGACAGTAGCAGTAGGAATCAGGCCGCTGGAACAGTGTGCGGAGAGTCAACTGGGCCCGCTGGGCCACTAGGTAAGGCGCGGGCGGGGTCGACTGTCCGTAGTGGCACACTAGCGGCAGTAGTAGGTAGCTGGGCAGCAGGAGCTGCAACGGTGCACTGGTGGCTGGTGCAGTGGCAGCAGTGTGCACGGTAGATAGAAAATAATAGCAGTGAGAGCGTGGGCCTCGCGGGCGGCGGCTGCAGAAGCGCACGAGTGGCAGCGGCGAGTGGCGCACGGGCAGCAGCAGCGTAGGGGCAGCAACGGTGCTCGGGAGGGAGCGGTGCGCAAGCAGCAGCGGAAGAAGCGGCGTACAAGCGGCTGCGGGCAGCAGGGCGTGCGCGAGTGGGCGACGGCGGCTGCAGGCGGGCGGCCACTGAGACGGCGGGCTACGGGCCTGCGGGGCGTGTGTGCGCAGGCGACGGGCGGCTGCGGAGCGAGCGCGGGCAGGCGACGGGCTGCTGCGGGGCGTGCGCGAGAAGGCGACGAGCGGCTGCGGGGCGTGCGCTAGCAGGCGACGAGCGGTTGCGGGGCGTGCGCGAGCGGGCGACGAGCAGCTGCGGGGCGTGCGCGAGCAGGCGACGGGCGGCTGCGGGGCGCGCGCGAGCAGGCGACGGGCGGCTGCGAAGCGTGCGCTAGCGGGCGACGGGCGGCTGCGAGCGAGCGGCCGCTGCGACGGCGGGCTGCGGGCCTGCGGGGCGTGCGCTAACGGGCGACGGGCGGCTGCGGGGCGGCGCGACGGGGCCGTGAGGGGCCTCTAGGTCAAAAAACGACGGGGCCGCGGGGCCTCTAGGCGGGGCTCGATCGACGGGGCCAGCGGGGCCGAAAAAAAAAGGTTAATAATAAAGCGCTCGAGGGCGCTACGTGGGAGGCGCTAAGAAGGCACTCCGGTAGTAGGTAGGTAGGTAGGTAGGTGGGCCCTTAGGACGGTCCTAGCGAAGGACCTGCTCTGAAACCATGTCGGAGTTAACAGACAGGAATGATTGAACTAACAGAGAAATCAGTACAAATAGCAAACCCTAGAATTGTGTACCCCATATAGGCTAACCCACTGTAGCCTAACAAATGCAACATATATAATGTTTGACATCGGATGCTGGCGATGCCTGGCGCACGTGAGTCGCTCAACGAGGACACGCTGTCGAGCCAGATCATCAACGACGAATTCATGCAGGAGTCTGAGCGGTCTTCAGAGCTCCTTCCGCAGGCCAACTACGTTGCTCCGACGAAGCAGGGACGTCAGACGGGGCAGCGCGGAAAGTCGGGCGGGGATGGAGGCAGTGGCGAGAAGTCATCGAACGCGAAATCGACGGAGGGCGCCGACCGTGGAAATTCGGCGAAAGGTGGAGATCGCGGCAGCAGTGGCTCGCGTCGAGAAGGCCGCCGTTGCTACATCTGCGATGCTCCCGACCACCTCTCGTACGACTGCCCCGACAGAGACGAGTCTGACGATGACCGAGCCGCCAACCGCAGAAAGTCTGATGGTGGCCGTCGTCGTCGAGACAACCAGCCGCGCAAGGAGAAGCAGGCGTCGAAGACGGCTTCGACGAAGTATGCTGACTCTTCTGGCGGCAATGCTCGTGGAGAGGAGGCTTCGTGCTCGATGGTCGGCGCGGTGGAGCCGACGATCTCGCTGGCGCTGGAGGCTGGCGAAGACTTCAAGGCGGTCGCTGCTGCTGTGGAGGCGAACCCAACGGTGGTGCTGCTCGACAGCGGCTGTTCCCACCATCTGATGGGGACGAAGGAGGCGTTCGTCGAAACGAAGGCTCGCGGCGATGTCAAGCATGTGCGTGGCTTCAACGGGGCGCTGCAGAACGTCGAAGGCCGTGGCACCGTCGCTCTGCAAGGGGAGACGGGGAAGCAGGTCCTCGTCCCTGACGTACTCTACGTTCTGGGCGTGCACGCGAACCTGCTGTCGTCCGGCCAGCTGAAGGAGCACGGCGTGAAGTTCCAGGACGATGGTGCAGAGATGGTGCTGGTGTCTTCTGCCGGCGATGTCCTTGGTCGCGCACGCTACTCTGGCAGAGTGCTCTGCACGGACCTGCGCCCCTGCTCGACGAAGTCGACGGCGACTTCGACGGAGGTTGTGGCTCTGCGGACGATCGCGTCGGGGCCGAAGTCTACCCGGGGCAAGCTACACGCTCGCCTTGCGCACGTCGGCATCGACACGATCAAGAGCTCGGCGAAGCATGAAGTCGCTGCCGGTCTGGATATTACGAAGTCGACCGCAGATGATCTGCCGTGTACCCCCTGCGTTAGCGGCAAGCTTGCGCGGCACACCTTCCCCGACCAAGGCTCGGACGCTGAGAACGCACTTGATGTGGTGCACATCGACCTCTGCAAACCGTTTCGAGTGGCCGCCAATCATGGCAGCCTCTACTTTCTTTTGCTGAAAGATAGGAAGACGCGCTACGTGTGGGTGCGGCCGCTTGCAAAGAAGAGCGACATGCTGGTCGTCTTCGACAAGTGGCTGAAGGAGGTGGAGCGGCAGACGTCGAAGACGGTGAAGAAGCTGCGTTCTGGCCGTGGCGGGGAGTTCCTCGGTCGCGCCTTCACCGACCTCGTCGAGGACAAGGGAATCCTCCACAATTTGACTTGCCCCTATACCCCCCAGCAGAACGGAATGGCGGAGCGGGAGATGCGTACGGTGGTCGAAGCCGTGCGGACGATGCTTCTGCACATGGGCGTGAAGCATCATTGGTGGCACCTCGCTCTGCGACAGGCCGTGTGGGTGCGCAACTGCCTCGAACGTGCTTCTCTGCCGAAGGGGACGACACAACACGAGCTGCTATTCGGGACGAAGCCGGATTTGACGCTGGCACGCGTCTGGGGCTGCATGGTGCAGTTCATGGTCCCCGAGCAGCAGCGCGGCGGAAGCTGGCGCCGAAGGCTCGTTGGGGTCTTCATCTCGGAGTGTCGCCAGAGAGCAAGGGTCTGGGAGGTGCTCGATCTGACTGCCAACAGGGTCGTCACCACGGTCGAAGCGATCTTCTACGAAAACCTGTCGATGGAGAAGTGGAAGGCAGAGTACGGGCCGGCGTCGACGAGGACGCCAGCTGCCCCGTCGCCGGATCCCTCCTTGACGATGCCCCCGTTGCTCGCCGAGGTCGATGACCCTGATGACGAGGATGTAGAGGAAGTTCCGCCCCATCCTCCTGTTGTGCCCTCGTCGGCCGCCGGCGATGAGGGGAGACTCGGTTCGTCGCCTGCGGCGCCGACCGGTTGCATCGCCGGTGGCCGACGTGACGCCGAGACGGTCGGCGACGGAAAGCAGCAGACGACAGGGGAGCTGTCGGCGTCGAAGCCGACTTCAGAGAAGCAGCTGGCAGAGGCGCCGAAGCAGACTGCAGAGGAGCCATCAGCAGAGGCGCCAGCTTCAGGGGAGCTGTTGGCAGAAAAGCCGATTCTGGGGGAGCAGCTGGTAGAGGAGCTGCCGCCAGGGGAGCAGTTCGACGACGACTCGTCGAGCGACGACGTTGTGGAAGTCGTCGGTGCGGACGGTGGCGGTGAAGAGGAGCTGTCGACAGGGGAGCAGTCCGACGACAGCGACGTGGTAGAGGTCGCGGTCGAAGAGGCGAAACCGCGGCGGTCTGCCCGCTCCAACGTCGACAAGCCGCCGGAGAAGCTGAGCTACCACGCTTGTCTGCCACCAACCTCCTACAACACTTTGCTCGACGACGCACAGGACGACGTAGTTCTGCCCGAGCTCGACCCCGACATGCACGCCGATCCAGACCATCGCTGGGACATCGCCAACATGACGGTGAAGGAGGCGTTAGCGAGCTGGAAGGGCGATGCAGTGAAAGCGGCCATGGACGAGGAAATCAAGAGTCTCATCTCTAACGGGACGTGGGAGCTGGTCGAGCGTCCGCGCGGTGTCAACATCATGAAGAACCGCTGGGTGCTCATGACGAAGTACCACGTCGACGACACGGTCGCCCGCGAGAAGGCTCGTCTGGTGGTGAAAGGATTCATGCATGTCTACGGCGCAGATTACGATGAAACGTACGCGCCGGTGGGGAGCTACGTAACTCTGCGGTTTTTTCTCAGCATCGTAGCAGTCCTCGACCTGCACCTGATGCAGCTGGACATGAAAAACGCGTTTCTGCAGAGCAAGCTGGATCGCGTCCTCTACATGTATCAGCCCGACTACTACAACGACGGAACCGGTCGCGTCTGCAAGTTGCGGAAGAGCTTGTACGGGCTGAAGCAGAGTCCGCTGCTGTGGTACTCGGCGCTCGACGCGGTGCTGACGGGCGCTGGCTGGCAGAAGAGCCAGGTCGACGAGGCACTCTACTTCAAGGCCGGAGATGAGCTGGGTGCTCGTCTACGTCGACGATCTACTTGCTGCAAGCAGCAGCACTGCGATGCTGAAGGAGCTGAAGGAGCTGTTGGAGGCCGCCTTCGAGCTGCGCGAAATCAGCCCGGACAAGAAGTATCTCGGGCTGGAAATCGTGCGCGACCGTCCTGCGAGGAAGCTGTGGCTGCACCAGCAGTCGTACGTCGACAAGCTGCGTCGGCGTTTCATCGACGAGGAGCAGACCGGGCGAGTGCCGAAGACGCCGGTCTCCGTCGACGCCTACGCAGAGCTGATGTTCGACGACGAGGAGTTTCAGTCGCGCGAGGAAGCAGAGTACTGCAAAAGGTCGGCTCACTGCAGTTCGCGGCCACCACGACGAGGCCCGACATTGCCTTCGCTTGCAGCAAGCTCGGATCCGGCCTGACTGTGCGGAGCGACAACCACTGGCGTGAGGTCGATCGCTGTCTGCACTACCTCGCTGAAACTCGTGACGCCGCTCTGGAGTTCGGCGGCGGACCAGAGTCGCTGGTTCTGGTCGGCTATGCAGACGCCGACGACGCAGCCGACAAGCAGAATCGGACGAGCACGGGCGGCTACATTTTCATCTTCGGAGGAGCCGCAGTTTCGTGGTCGAGCCAGCGCATCAAGTGCGCAACGCTTTCATCGACCGAATCAGAGTACGTCGCGGCCACCGAAGCCGGCAAGGAGGCTCGCCGTCTGCGCTTCCTCCTTGCAGAATTCCGCCTGCTCGACCCAAGGAAGCCGACTGTTCTGCACGTGGACAACCAGTCGGCAATCAAAGTCGCAGAGGGCTTGGGGCTCAAGGGCAACCTCAAGCACATGGAGCGACGCTACGCATGGCTGCAGCAGATGGTGAAGCGCGGGAAAATTGCTCTGCAGTACATCCCGACCTCCGAGCAGCCGGCGGATTTTCTGACGAAGGCGCTGCATTTTCCGGCTTTCAACCGGTGCTCCGTCGCCATCGGCCAAGTGCGTCTGGCCGACGTCGGCGACGGGGATGACGAGGTGCAGCAGTAGGTGCCGTGCCCTTTTGCACGGCTGGTGCGGTGTTCTACGTGCTTTGTGTTGGGTGCACGTAGAAGGAGTTTTCTCCTTTTATTCTATCCCTCTGGGTTCTGGGTGGACCTTGTGTGTGGGGTGCCCAAGCGTGAGCGCGGCAGGGGAGTGTAAAATGAAATGGCCCCGCCCTCGCTTGAGCGTAGCTGATCTCGCTGTCGACAGGAAGTTCGCGATGGATTGGTCGACAAAATGGGCTTCTGCAGTTCGGCAGAAGTTGCGGTCGAGCAGGTTCTGCTCGACGGATTCTGGTCGACGGTCTCTGCGCGACGGTCTCCTGTCGAAGAGCGCTGGTCGAAGAGTTCTGGTCGAGAAGTTCTGCTCGGCGGATTCTGTTCGACCGAGCAGTGTCGAGCTGATCGACCGAAGTGGCAGAGTTGTGCGAAACTCTGCGAAGGCGTGCGAACTTTCGCCCAGGAGATTTTGGCAAAGTTCTACCTGCGGAACGGCATCACGTGGTCGACGGCGCGCACCTGGCGAAACCGACGACACGTTTTCTACCTGGCACCTGCGCAATGTGCCTGACGGTGAAACCGCCAACCTGCACCTACTTGGTAGGTGCGCACATCTGCGCAGATAGACAACCTGCGACCGTAGAAAGTTACCTGCGATTGCAGTGCTGGCAGACCGCGCACAGTGCAACGCTGGCAGATTACTCTGCTGCAGCGTTGGCAAGCCGCTCTTCTGCTGCGCTGGCAGATTTTGCCCTTTGCTAGGAGTTCAATGCCATTCTAGTCTTTTGTTCTGCATGCCTCAATTGTACTCTATTCTTTTCCTATCAACTTTGTTATTGCAAGTTGTTCTTTCCTTAGTGGAATTCTTGCCAAACTTCTCAGTGAACATAGCAAGCAGTAAGAACGCTAGCAGAGCGCTACGATCACTCGCACAACCCCGTTTCCTCCTCCATAGTCCACTCCCGTTGTGTAGTGACTCTCCGCATGTATGTGATACGTATGTGTCTCTACGTGAATGTATGCGTACTTGTGTATCCGTGTGTATGTGGGTGTGTGCGTATGTGGGTGGGTGCGTATGCATGTGTGTGTGTGTGTGTGTGTGTGTGCATGCGTGTGAGTGGGTGTGTGTGTAAACGTATATATCTATCTTTGTGTATGTTTTTTTTTAATGTGTGGATGCGAGTATATGTATGAATGGGTGTAGGGTTTGAGGTTTAGGCTTCTTTACACTGCCTCCCAGTGCAACAGTGTAGGTGGTGCCGTCGCTCTCCCACAATGCATCCAACAAGGTCATGCGTCACGTGCTGCGAAACATCTTCACCCACCGCCTGCTCGCCATGCCTGCCAGCACAGCCCCCACTAGGGGACTTGTTGGAACTACAAGGCATGCTACACCTTGACTTTAGCTCTGGTGGTTTGTCCTGTCGTGTAAGTATTGGTACTGTCCTCCTCCTCCCTCAAATACACTTCATTTTAAAAATATGTAACTGTGCGTATTCTAAGCCGGCTTCCTCTCCACTTTTACCGAGCATATACTGTAAACACTAAAATTTCAGTCGTTAGGTCATCTGCGGTACCACGTATGACATATGAGCTCGTTACAACCATTCGCTTCATTACGAATTTCCGGACTCGTGCATGCACCAATGGGATTCATTCCCCGCACAATGCATTTTTCCATATTAAGCGATAGCACAAGCCTTTAGCAACTCCCACAAACTCACACATTACCATTATGTAGTTCATGTCTACGCATGCCTCCAATTCACTTGTAACACTTGATGATCAAAGCCATTTTGGAGTCCGTTTGGCATGGGAATGGGAAAGATAGCTGGTGGGCGTGGGTTGGGGGAGGGTGTTATGAGTTGCAAAGGGAGAGAGCGCATAATTCCAATTAAATAGTAAATAGAATGCCAATATAAGGAGGGACCCTAGCTAGGCAGAGACCTCGGAAGTCGAAGGAGGTCGTGTGTGGTCGCCGAGTCTGACAAGACGTGAGACAACATCGGAAGGCAAAGTGATATGACCGAGCCTAGTCATACAATAGTTGGAGTTGCACGAAGTATAGCGTGAACGAAAACAATAATGCAAAAATCCTCACTGTACCTAACCCCCATTTGTAATAAGGATGGTCAACACCAGGTAAGCAACGCTAGGAGAAATATTTTCTGAAGTACCGGGTGTCCTTGAGAAGAGACTGGGGTGTAAGCCATTCTTCCCCTGCGTTTAGTAAAGTAGTGTTTCATATTTCAAGTATTTACAAAGCCCTTAGCTGCAGTAGAGAATATCGCTTTCAAGTATCGCTTTCTTTTATGAATATCGCTTTCTGGTTCACTAGAAGTATGATGTCGTCACTGAACAACCCTTTACTGTAGCGGAAGGGTATAATCCGTTTATGTCACTGAACAGGTGCATTAGCGAATAGGCACTCTGGCATAGCTACATATCTTATTATAATGCTCAGCGTGACCAATAGTTACTATTACAATCAAATTTCCGCTACTCATTCAAGCATAGTACTATCCAAGAGTGTTATGAACCTACTGATCATAGGAACAAATATATTCCTTAGCCATCACAAAGGACACTTCAGCCCAATATAATACGAGAGCAACTTGAGTTTCCTAGACCTCTTTTTTACAACTCCAGCTAAGTATGGGAAGTACAGCTGGTTCTGTCAGACGTCCATTGGAGATCCCCAATTGATCTTAGGGAAGGGTTACAGGAACGTTTGCCTGGGGGGTTATGGGCGCACTTACCCGCTACACAAACAAGCCCTTTTATCCAAGTGGTTAGTGGCTGGGATTCTGACAAGTTCTTCATCACCCCACTTAAATGAACAAGAGCTGTATAAAGTGCAACAAAAATAAGTACAATGCTTCGACAAAGGGATGACTAGCATTAGCAATGTGACTGAGTTTTGAATTTGAGCCCCTTTTCAGCGGCTCGACGGCTCGCACTCTTCAACGGCTCGACGCCTTCTCGTTGGTCAAGCTATTTCATAAGGGTAGTTTGAGAATTAGTGAGGGTAGAGTTGCACATTTCCTTAGCTAGATGACAACAGTAGCAAATCTGTCTATGCCAATCCGTCCTCTACCTTAAAGCATTAAGCATGAGTTTCAACAGACGGAATTGCTCCTAGTTGTCTATTAATAGCTGTCAAGAACGGAATGATTGATATTTTACTAAGGTTAAATAAGGTACATAAACCTAACCCTTACTATTGTACCCCATATGACACACATCACTAAGACTATAACATCTGACACACCCCAATAGCCTAAGTGAGGGGTGTCAGACAAAGCAACAACGTACGGTCACAAGACCAGTCACAAAGAAACAAAGCTCAAGGTGGATCACAACGTCACCACACACTCTGAGCACAAGCAAAAGAGTCGCAACGCCAATTTAAGAGTCCACAAAGGTATATATAAAGCGTACAAACAAAGCAAGCAGAGAACTCAAGACTACCCAAGGCAAGAACATATGCCAACAAGACCTAACTGCACACAAAGCCTCTGGTGGACACAAGGCGGAAGGGCCTTCGTCAAGATGTCTGCAGTGTCGAACTCCACAAAGTCGAAGCGAGCCTGTCCACGCCTCTGCAACTCTCGCAGAAGAAAGTACCTGACGTTGATGTGCTTCACTCTGCTCTCCAGTTGCAGCTCTCGACGGAGGAGAATCGATGCCTTGTTGTCAGTGAACAAGGTCGGTGCTGAGAGCAAGAAGGTCAACCAACGCAGCTCCTGTGCAGCCATGGCTCCAGCGTAGATCTCAGCCTCAGCGGTAGAGGTCAAGACCGAGGAGGAACGCGTGGACCTCCACGAAATAGTTCTAGAGCCCAGGCTGAAGCAGTACCTCTGAGTAGACCTGTGAGTCTCGGTGTCGTCAATGTAAGAAGAGTCATAGTGTCCAGTAAGTACGACACCCGAAGAACCAGCCTCACGCCTAATGTCGTCGCTAGATACTTTGCGACCCTCACAGCAGCTGTCCAATGGACTGGACTGTGTCTCACTGGCGCAACAAAGCGAGCGAGGATGCTGAGAGGGAAGGCGAGGTCCAGGCGAGTACAAGTCATCAGGTACATGAGGCAGCCCACAAGCTCTACGTAGGGACCACTAGGCTCAAACGGCTCGTCAGGAAAGGGTCCAGTGAGTCTGTGGTCAACGGCAAGAGGTGTGCGCTGTACTGTGGAGTGCTGAAGCTCGAACCGCTGAAGGACCTGCTGCACCATGTGTGACTGTGTGCGTGTAATGGTGCGAGTGGCTATGTCTCTGGTAATCTGCAGGCCAAAGTAGTGGCGCAGCTCAACAAGGTCAGTGTACGTGTGTCTCTTCTGCAGTTCACGCTTCAATCAGCCAAAACAACCTTTTCAGCAGTGGCGAAAACTAGGTCGTCGACGTAGACCAGTACAAAGAACGGTGTGGAGCCACGACAAACAAACAGCGGCGGGTCGGCAGAAGACGGGTGGAAACCGAGGTAAGATAGGGTAGAACGAAGGGTGTTGTGCCACTCACGAGGAGCCTGACGGAGACCGTAGACCGGTCGCCTCAGCCTCCTTTTGGTCTCAAGAGGAAAGTGCCAGTGAAGGCAGAGGGTCGTCACAACCAGACCTCCTCGTGCACGCGTGACCTTGAAGGGAAGGCAGTGGAGAAGTTGAGAGAGTGTAGCTCGTAGTCTCTCTGTGCTGCTACGTGCAGTAACACCCGAAGAGTGGTCATCTTCGGGGTAGGGACGAAGTTCTGAAAGAAGTCAACTCCCTCGCGCTGACTGAAACCTCTAGCCACATAGCGCGCCTTGAAGACCGGAGGAGATTCCCGTGGCTGCTTCACCCTGAAGATTCACATGCCATCGACTACGTTCGCCCTAGGGGGGGAAACCCCGTCGACGTAGGTGCCTGTGGATATGTAGGAGGCAATCTCTGCATCCATGGCAGCTCTCCACTGAGAGGCCCAAGGCCCTGACACTGCCTCAGCGTAAGTGCAAGGAGTCGGTATGTCAAGGGCGTCGGGGTCTCCCTCAGGGGCGAGCAGCATGGCACAGAGATGAGGGGAAGTGGTTGCCAGGAACTCTTGCTCAAACTGCCTGTTCTTAGGGTGTCACAGCAAAGGGCAGACTCACCCCCGACGGCCAGAGGACTGGTAGGAGGAGCAGCCACAAGACTAATGGCTTAGTCAAGGCAGCGAGTATCAGCGAAGACAACGACAGTAGCAATAAGAGCCGAGACAGAGGAACGAGAGGCACGAGGGTCCGTAACAAGAGAGGCGAGAACACGAGAGAGAACAAGATGGTACGTGGGGTAGTAGTCAGTGAGAGGAGTAGAGAGGGAAGCAGTGAGGGTCGACGAGGGACGAGCATGAGGAAAGCGATGAGAGGCCCAAGTGTCAGAAAGAGGATTGGACAATGGAGGCTGAGAATGAGGGAAAACAATTGAGGAGGGGTCAGGAGGAAGCAAGCAGGGGACCAGAGACGGGAGGAGAGGGGGAGGAGGGAGGAGAGGGAGAGGGGAGACCGAGGGTCCGAAGACCAGAGACAGGAGGAGGAGGTGGCGGCTGCTGCTGCTGCTGCTGCTGCTGCTAGTGCTACGGCGGCTGCTGCGGTGGCGGCTGCTGCTGCTGCTGCGGCTGCTGCTCCTCCAGCTGCGGCTGCTGCTGCTCCAATTGCTCCTGCAACTGCGGCTGCTGCGCCTGCTGCTGCTGCTGCTGCTGCCGCTCCTCCAGCTGCTGTAGCTCCGGCTGCTGCCGCTCCAACTCTAGCCCATCTCGCTCCAACTCCAGCTGCTCCTCACGTGCACAACGAAGACGAGCTTGGTGCCGGGTCGGGTAGGGGTGGGGGGGAGGAGTAGTGCCTGGGGCGATGGTAGCCCCATGACCGCTCGCCCCAGGACCGCTCGCTCCAGGTCCGCTCTCCAAAGCACGAGTCGTACCACCCCCAGAGCCAGCACCACCAGCAGCAACGCGGCCAGTTCCAGAATCTCTAAAAAGCGGCACGCACACAGGAGCCAGACCGAGAACTCGAGCGGCCTACCCTCGGCGAAAAAGCGCATGACCCTAGGGGTCGCCATAGCAGAAGCAAAGAGGTGCGAAGTGCTGCTGCCGAAACCATAAACACTTAAAGCGGCTCAGTAGGGTGTGACTGGCAGAGTTGGAGGCCTAGGGCGCTACGGGACGCAGGGTAGTGCGCGACACGGCAGGACGGGACGGGCAGCGCGACGCGGAGGGACGGGACGGGACGGACGGCGCGACGGGGCACGCGCGGCGCAGCCGATAGGGCGCGCGCAGGGCAGCCGACAGGGCGCGAGCGGGGCATCCGACGGGGCGCACGCGGGGCAGCCGACGGGGTGAACGCAGGGCAGCCCACGGGGCGCACGTGGGGCAGCCGACGGGGCGCGCGCAGGGCATCCGACGAGACAGCAGGCGCAGCGGGCGCTAGGGCACGAGAGAGACGAGCGCGATAGGTGCTAGGGGACAGTACGGGCGTAACGGGCACTAGGGTACAGACAGGCTCGGCTGCTACTGATGTGAACGAGAGGAACGGGATCCGATAGGATTTTAACCTAGGTGATACCATGTGAAGAACGGAATGATTGATTGACTAAGGTTGGTTGGGGTACATAAACCTAACATTTAATGTTGTACCCCATATGACACACATCACTAAGACTAAAACATCTGACAATGGTCTCTGGGTGCGAGGCTCTCGTTATTAGTGTGATTTACCCTTCTACACTGATTATAAGGGTGATTTTTTTGGCTTACAATGATGTGTTTGGTTTTTTTTTGGAGAATTACTATTACACTGATGCATTGGGGTACCTTTTCCCTTAGCAAAGATTGCACTGAAGAGCGTACAGCCACCCCTCCCCCTCCCCCTGCCCCCCCCTCCCCCTTCGCCCCCCCCCCCCCCCCCCCCCCCCCCTCCCCCCCTCCTAGAAATCAGTCGGTTCGTGATTTTCGATGTTTCCTTCCGTGCACTCTGTTTGTTGGCAGCAGTCTCGTGTCTGATTGGTCTCGTGCCACGTGTCTCGTGTCGTTGTTCGTTGGTCTCGTGCCTCGTGTCTTGTGTCTGTTTGGACTCGTGCCTGTTTTCCCTTGCCAGCACGCCACGGAAAGTCACACTGCTGTTGCAAGGTAAAATTTCCGAAACTCGTGGTTACCTTGATTCATCAGTGTAATGAAAAAATGCACACTGCTCAGAAGGGTTTTTGAAATAGCTACACTGCGAATCATGAGTAGGCAAAATCCAAACTTAAGCCCTGTCTGGGTGCCCATCTCATTTCACGAAATCACAATGGGTGTCTAAAACAAAACAATTTGGTTGGTTAAAGTATCGCGGACTCGGTGTAAGCTATGGTGCGACGACTCGAGGTGTGAAAGGGGCTGTACAACTGGCTGGTAGGCTAGGATGTAGGAACTAGAGACTCTATAAGTAGGGTAGGTCTAGAAAGAAACATAGCTCTGATACTATGTTTGAGTAGGACGGCGGAATGTGTCGACTAGTGAGTAGGAGGGTACAAGTAGGAATGTCGAGAAGAGGTTGTTGCACCGTATACCAGGGACCCCACTAATAGCCTAACATAAATAACGTATATATTTATATTTATTATATATATTTGTTACAAGTAGTCATACATGTATTTTATCAGGAAGCATACCGTGATCTCCCGGTTTGAAGACCCCCCCGCATACAAGTCCCATGGGTCTTCTATCCAGACCAGGGGTCTTTTATTATGTCATTCCTGGAGAGGACCCGTCATTTGACATAAATCAATATAAGACCCCCCCTTTTTCTCATATTTATGTTTTTTAGGTGTTACATATACGTTCACGAACCCATCACCCCATCAGATGCAACGTATCTGATGGGGTGATGGTCGTGTGGTCAACACACCAATCAATAGCAGGGCGCTGCGCCAGCACCGTAAGGTGTTGCCGCCGTCATGCTTCAGTATGCGACGTGTGGCCTGGGGCGAGGTGCGCGAAAGTTGCGATATGGTTCCTCGCTTAAATGCAAACTCGAATTCGCTGGGGAAAAAAAACCGAATTCAATCAACACGCTTCCTTACATTTCTTATTTATGTAATTATTAGATGTTCAAGGGGTCTTATAGGGCCTCAGATGTCAGGAATTTTACCCTAAATTCCTGAAGTTTGACCCTCGTTTTTTATCATGACCCTGATGCATCAGCCTTTCTTTTTAAACAATCCTGATGTTTCAGTGTTTTTTTATTTCAAACTCTGATTTTTCATTGTTCTGTGTTTGAGGACACTGACGAGCAGGGCATGTGCTAGGATTTAGGGCACCCTGAGCCCTCAGGGTAACTTTTGAATTTTTTCTGAAATGCCCTGATTTTCCAGGGCAAAATTCCCTGGCCATCCTGAAATTTCAGGGCACCAGCAGAAATTCATCCGAATGATTCAGGGCAAAAAATACAAGGCACTAAAGAGGATGGAGGGGAAGGCACGAAAGGAGCAGGTTGCTCACTGGTTTCACTGCTGGCTGAGCAAAAACATTGGTGGGGGAGGGGTGGGGACAGAACTACTAGCACACACACCCCCCAGCCTCCTTCCTCCCCTCTCTCCCTCTCCCCCTCCACCCCTTCTCCCCTTCCCACGAGTCAGGGCATCCCTCTACATTCACCCTAACGCTTCAGGGCAAAATTTCACTGTTATTCTGAAATTTTAGGGCAAAACACATGGATCATCCTGACGTTGCAGGGTAAATTTCAGCGTCATTCTGAAATTCCAGGGCAAACTTAAAACACCATTCTGAAATCAGGGTAATCAGGATGTTTTGCCCTGATATCGTGGGCCCTGCTGACGAGTCAGTGTTGTATCGGGGTCGACCCTGAAACCGAAAGCTCCGTGATCATTCGGGTACCCACCGTGCACCTGACGCCACCCTGCGACTCGACCAAATTCAGCCGAAGTGGCTCTGGTTCCCCAGTTAGGACCTACGCCACCCTGTGACTCGGACTGTACTTGCCGAACTTGGGCATTGTGAAGTATGGGCAGTCTGATTCGCTAAGTTATGACAGCATAGCGGTACAATCAACTATGCTGATCAGTGTTGAGGATTTACAAACCCTGATTGATCAGCGTTTTATTTTTAACAACCCTGTAAAATCAGTGTTTTACACCAGACGACACTGAAAATCAGTGTTACCCTCCTAGGGACACTGAGTGCTCAGGGTACCCAAAAACCAATCTGAGGCCCTGGGGTCTTATGCACTATATGCCATTAAATAAGACCCCACAACCCATTTCAAGCACATTTAGGATAAGACCCCCGGATCTTCTAACCGGGAGATGAGGGTAACACTTATTGTGTCCTACACAGGTGGACCCGTTGCTCATACGGTACAGTTCTACAACCCCTTCAACCACTGATATCACCATAACAGCCATTAATCTTCCTTCCCACTAGAGCCTGTGATGGCTTGTGACGTTAGCTGTAGTTTTGCCCTGGCCAGCATAGTGTTGTTCCAGCAACACAAGGTCCTCCTCCATGCTCCTCACAGGTTGCTGACCCACCAGCAACTCATCTACCCTTGCTGCAGCACTTGCTCTCACATCCCCCCCTCCCACTTCCCCCCTCAGTGCCTCCAACTCTTGGGCCACTCGGGCCATGGAGGGGCGGGAGGCGGTGGGCATGGCAGTGCAGCTCACAGCCAGCTGGGCAAGGAGACTGATGATGTCATCTGGTGCTTCCATGCGGGGGTCTCTGAGGAGTGATGTCTTCCCACTAGCCACGAGTGCGCTTGCCTGTTAGGTGCGGTTTGAAAAAAAAACACACACACAGTGGGCACAAGGAGCGGGGAGATGGTGACGAGTCCTGAAAATTTCAAACGTTGCAGGGTAGACAACTGCATATAAAAGACAGCAAGGGACATACCCATTTGGAGATGGAGATTGGCTCCTTGTATTCGGACTCATCCAGCTCACTGCCTGGGTTCATCTCAGTGACTGTGGCCCCTCTGCCTGAAAGCAGCACCAGCGTCACAATGCCAAAGCTGGAGGAAACAAACAACACGGAGTGCACGCAAAGTTTGGAGAGCGGAGTGAAATTTGCAAGGTGAAACCTATGGAGCGCAAGTATAGCCAAAGAAAGCCGAAGAAAATAATGACGCAAGAGGAATTGGGGGAAATTGAGGACCTACAAGCATGACACCTGCACACATCGGCACGGCACCTGTACACATCAGCATGGCACCTGTAAACATCAGCAGCAGTGGTGACGTTGTGTGTTCTGGAGTATGCAGGGTCCACATAGCCCGCCGTTCCTAGCACTCGTGTGGAGCCCAGCGCAGTGCCCTCACCCACCCGCACCAGTCCAAAGTCAGCCACCTTGGCCTGATGAGACCCGCAAGGTAAGCAAAACAAGAGGCAACTTGAGAGGCGCCTCGAGGATAGACCCTGAGGGAGGCCCATGCAGGAGACATGATTTTACGTGGCAGCAGAGTTGAGTAGCAGAGTTTTTGTTGTGTAGACTTGATTGAAAAAACCATTGTGTAAGAAATGTTGGTGGTAACTAGTTTCAGCTTTTTGAGCCTTCTTAGAACACAAAGGGAAGAAAGGAAAAGCAAGCAGTCTAATTACCGATCCCAAGGACTCCATCCTAAGGCATTCCTTCACAGGGCCAAGATGGTAGGGGAAAGGCTAGATGAAAACAGAAAGAAACTCTGAGCGAAAATCAAAAGCTTTCCAACTCGTTTGGGTAACCTCCAAGCAAGAATCTCCTTGCGTGCAGAAAAAACACACCGTGTGACATTGTAACGAGCTGACTTCTGAGACGACTCCATGTCAGAGGTCCACTGGAGATCCCCGATGATCCTAGTGAAGGGTTACAGGCACGTCGGCCTGGGGGGTTATGGGCGCACTCACCCGCTATATAAACAAGCCATTTTATCCCAGTGGTTAGTGACTGGGATTCTGACACTCCAAAGTTGACCCCACATGCACCACGTTAAACTCCACCACCTTGGCTTGATGAGACCGCCCAAGGCAGGCCAACAAAGCGAGCACAGAGGGTTTGGATAGCACATATGCACCATGTGCCATACAAAAGGAAAGCATAAGTGAATCGTAATTCCACCTGCATGTGAGCATCGATGAGGATGTTGGCTGGCTTGATGTCCCGGTGCACGATGCCAAAGCTGTGCAAATACTCCAAACCATGCGCCACGCCTATCAGAATGTTCACCCGCTGTAGGAGAGTCAGACTCGTGGGAGCATCTGGGGGAATTGCGATGATACACAAATGGTGCCATGGCATTAGTGTAAGTAGCACTTCATAGCCAACAACGGGGCTCGTTTCCCCCGTTACACTAGGAAATCCACATCCAAGAATAGGGATGAAAAGGAAAATGTGAGGTCGAACTGAAGACTGAACATCACGAGATATTTTCGCGAACACTCGCAACTCTTCACGAACACACACGGAAAAACGAAAAACACAAACTCATGAACGCTCACAAACATTCATGAACACCAAATTTGCGCAGATTAACGACTACTCGCGAAACAGCGTAAACGAACACAAAATCTCGGAATTACAGACGTCCATACAAGAACATTCACAGTCGTTCAAGAGTGCAACCTTTCACGAAAACACACATAACTCATGAAGCACTAACGTAAAACACAACAATGTGCATCTCACACACCAGAAATTGCATCTAAACGAAACACTCTATTTTATTTCATCGTCAGCAAATAAACGTTAGGTTGACGTAAAACCATGTACTGCACCCAGTTTTTTAATAATTTCCAATCATGTGAGTTGAAAATGCGACGAATTTGCTTAGACACAACATAATATTGGAACAAACAATTTGTGATTCACGGCCTAATTATTGGGTGTAAAATTGTGAATCTAACCGCATCGAGTTTGGATTTTCACACGATTGTCGGTTCGACATTGAAGATTAAACTCCCTTTTCATTCTCACTCGTCTCGAATTTCTTTGTACTGAAGGCCAACTTCCAAAAACACATATAAGACAAAAAAAAGATGAATCAACAAACCTTGGTACCTACCTGTGCTGATCCACCTCTGGAGGTCGCCATTGGCAATGAACTCGTAGATTAGGACATTCTCAACCCGCGTGTTCACATGGCCTCCCACTGCATACCCCAGCAGCCGCACCAGATTGGGATGGTGCTTCGTTGCCATTTGAGCCACCTGCAAACATATAGAAGGGGAAAATTTCCCCACATCATTTCACAATGCCAATGTGCGACTGTGAGCGTTGCAATATCTTGACACAAACACACCCTCAATGTTATTTTTTTTCCATAGTCCTATAGTCGCAAGATCATGGGTCATTTCCACACCCATAGTCGCAAAATCAGGACTCTCCTGCTACTAGTCGTATCGGCCCCCACCTCTATGTGGAAGTCGGTGGTAATGACTTTGGCGCGTTTCACGGCCCACAGTGTGGTGCCATCCTCGGGGCACACCCCGCGGTACACGTCTCCATACGCGCCCGACCCCAGCAGGCACTCCTTGGACCAGTTGTTGGTCGCACGAGCCACCACAGCCAGCGAGTACTGGTGGCATGACGTGGGTGCACTCTGCAAGCTGGAGGCAGCTGAGGCTGCTGGGAGTAGGGTGCAGGGAAGGACCACCGACATGGGGAAAGACAGCAAAGATAATTGTTTGTATCAGCACATGGATGGAAGGTCCACCCGGTGAAGGCGCAACAGGCACTGGTTGTGAGATCATTTGCCATACGTATCTATGAAGTCTAATAGATGATAAGGTTTGTGCTGTAGTGGGAAAGGTGGGTGAGAAAGGATGTCACCTTTGTAGGATGCTGTGGTACGTGAGACAATCCACCAAGCAGAGCCCACAAGGAAAAGCAGCAAGAGGATTGATGCTGTCACGATGCCAATGATAGCTCCCACAGACAGACCGGAGGGAGAGGAGACGTCAGAAGAGGAAGGGGGCGAGGGAGATGGAGAGGAGGAGGTGTCGGTTATTTTAGTGGGCGATGGTGGTGGTGGCGAGGTCAGGGAAGGAGATGCAGGGGGTGGTGATGGAGGAGGAGAAGCGGCAACTCTTGGTGGGCTTGGAGCTGAATTGGTTCATGCATGTTCATGCACATGCACACAGAATCAATCAATGGCAGTAGTAACTGGTTATGCACGATGTGCTTAGACGGGCAAGGATTTTGTTAGCAAGCGCTACAGAGGAGGATGAGTGGGAGAACTTCGAAGTAGATTTTACACAAGTTAACAGCTCAGGAGAGCAACAGAACCCTATTGTAGCATGCAATTTAGGCTGGTTGGTTAACTCAATGGGGGTTGAGAGTGGTACTTGGTCAGCACCCACGTGGTGAGGTGGATTTGCCAAAACATCACAGCTCTTTGCGTTGGTGCGTGGCTTCATCCTTATCAGGGTATTTGTAGCCATCAGTAGAGCATGCAGATATACATGAAATCTCAAACACTAGGCATTTGATGGCTCATCCTTAAACAGGCTGGCATGTCGCAGAGTTGACTGACCAGCAGGGATTGGAATGTCTCACCTTTACCAGTCACACATGTTCTACAGAAGCTCTTGCACTCCTGGCAGAAGGCCATGTCATTGGACTGCCGAACCACACAGCTGGAAGCGTCTGGGGGACATGTGAGGCCCGAGCCTGTTATGTTGCTGCTTGATCGTGGGGCATGCGTGGAGTGGGGAGTGGAATGAAGGAGGGACAAAGTAGACTGCGATACGATGGGATGATGACAAGAGAACACAACGAGGGCAGCCAATAGCATTTACATAAGAGGAGGATGATGCATGTGCTTGCATAGAGCGAGCACACGGGGCCGGGGGTCGAGACCTCTGGTGCATGGCACGTCTTTTGGGGGGCAGTCTACCCCTGCAATGGGTCGTGTCAACTCTGACCCATCGGTCGCCTGTCCCAATCCCTGCCGGCCCGTGAATGGTCTCCCAACCAGCGGCCCGAGTTGGGTCAGGTTTGGCCCACTTGCAGCCAAGCCCACTCCTTGAGGATGGAAAACGGCAACGGGAAAACAAATGAGTGACAAAGGCTCTATGTACGTTAACGCTATGCCAGAAAGAATGCTATTTTGAGATGCTGCTTTGGTAGATTGTGTAATAAGAGAAAAAAACATTATGGCGTTTGAATTGAATATATGCTCCACCTTAGTATGAGACATAAACAGGCACAGCCCAGTCTGTCAGTAAATTCTAGCAGATTTGTTGGATTGGGATTTCTTCAGAAAAATATTGGTATGCAGACACAACAAAGTCGTCAGAAGTTGGGATACAACAACGTTCAGAACAGGTGGGTGGGTCAATGCGTCATTCCCCCCCCAAGACTCTGTAGTGCAGTAAGAGGAGCAAGGCATGAGCAAAGGGCCGAGCTGTGGCTCGAATTATCAAGCCAGACCAAGACTCTTGTCATGACGTGCCGAGCCGGTCATGGGCTGACAACGAGATGGCTTGCTAGTCGGGTAAGTCGAGTCACCGACTCGACCGAAAGAATGACTCGCGAGTCAAATAACTCAATCTCGAGTCCGGCCTGACTCGACTCCAAAAGTCGAGCCACGACTCGGAAGGAAAAACCAACTCGACTATGACTCGACTCGACTTGACAGAAATCAGACTCGACCCAGACTTGACTCAGACTCGAGGATCCGACTCGACTCGACTTGACAGAAATCAGACTCGACCCAGACTCGACTCAGACTCGAGGATTCGACTTGACTCGACTTGACAGAACTCAGACTCGACCCAGACTTGACTCAGACTCGAGGATTCGACTTGACAGAACTCAGACTCGACCCAGACTCGACTCAGACTCGAGGATTTGACTTGACTCGACTTGACAGAACTCAGACTCGACCCAGACTTGACTCAGACTCGAGGATTCGACTTGAGTCGACTTGACAGAACTCAGACTCGACCCAGACTCGACTCAGACTCGAGGATTTGACTTGACTCGACTTGACAGAACTCAGACTCGACCCAGACTTGACTCAGACTCGAGGATTCGACTTGACTCGACTCGTGAGCATCTCTATTGAGAAGCACCCTCTGACCATGGCAAGCCAAGAGAGGCTCGCAAGCTCTCCGTCGCCACACTCTCCATTGACGAGTCTTACCCGCCGGCTTGCCACGAGCCGGGCTAAGATGGGTCCGTACGTTTTTGGAACCACGTAATCGTAATGTTACGCGTAAACGTAAACGTACGCGTACGTACGCGTAAATTCGCGTAACATATGTCCGGGCAGGGAAAAAAATTGTCAAGCGGGGCCGTCGGCTAAGGGCGCGGGACAAGAGGCAGGATTTGAGATAAACAATGTTGCAATTATGTGAGTGGGAGGAGGGGGGAAAGTGTGCTCGGGTTGGTAAACCAGCAGATGAAACCCGTCACCACAAACTATTTGGGTGGTGGTCGAAACATCGTCGCACCACCCTTTGGTTGTGCATCTACAGCCAAAAAGAGGGTACAAGATTGTTTGTTGGGCAGCCCAAAAAAACTCTAACCTGCCCGCAAACGTAAACGTATTTTTGACCCGCACACGTAACGTAAAACGTACGTAAACGTAAACGTAAAACGTACGTAAATGTACGCGTAATATCCAACTTAGGAGCCGGGCCAGGCTTGGCCCTTGCTCTTGCCAAACACTCACAAATACCAGAGATTCGTCAGGCCACCTAGAGCAGCCGGCAGAGGTCCTGAGAACTGGTTTGCACCAAGGGAACTGCACGGAATGTGAGGCAGAACATGAAAGGAAAGAGATTGTAATGAGAAAGTCAACTGTGGAGGCGGGCAGATGTACCAGTCCTTTATAAGGTATGAGATGAGATTTAAATCTGATGTTCGACTGTGATAGCGAGAGGAAGAGGGGAATGGGGGTGAGAAAAGGAGAAAGAGATGAAACAGGAAAGTTTCTCCACACATAGCTCATTTTTCAGTTGTTCTTTTCGAAATGCCTTTTTACAATGGGATTCAGGAGAAAAAGAAGTGAAAACAGGGAGGAAAACTTCGAGTATTGCAAGAGATATTTAACGAAGCATATTACTTCATCGGCTCGTGCCGACGGTCGAAGGCCGCTGCCGCCCTCTTAAGCAGTGCAATGAGATGGTATGAGAAGACAGCAGCAGCAACTACTACAATCACCAAGCCAATACAGGCAACCCTAAACTAAACCTCAACACACACAAGCGAAGGTACCGATGTGGATTTGTTAACAAGAATAGCTGTAGGATTGGAAATTACTGACCTCGTGCTCATGCCTACTCACAGACCAAAGAGACCTTTCAAATTGCATATGGCAGTAGGCAGAGGCCCCATGAACTGGTTTCCATAGAGATCGCTGACATGAATGCATGATTACAGGAAAAGGGAAGAGACACGAATGGCGACAGAAGAGGAAAAACGTAGAAAGTGGCAATTGTTGGAGAACATTGCATGTGAGCATGATACAAACCAGGAAACCGGATGTAATATAGGGACACTAGCAACCATGCACGAGCAGTCAGCAAGTCCAATGCTCGCCTTGTTTTTGCCCAAATCGTTTGAGGTGAGTAATATTCATAACCAATAATCTTCGGTATTGGCTGACTTTTGTCGCAAGTACAAACAAACTAGCAGCGACCCAAGTATTGCTCGCCTTGCCAAGAACAACCCCCCCCCCCCCCCCAATTAGCCAATGCACACGATCGCAACAGGACAGGCGACTGAGATCGCCCTGCCCCGCTTTGTACAACGCATGATCGCTGTTGCGATCACGCTGTACAGCAGGACCGAAAAAAATATCGATTGTGCTAAATCGACCCCTCGAGGGTGATTGTGGGTACAGTTCAGGGTGGTGCCGAGGGATTACGAAGGGTGTTCGGGGTTCACTCAAGATTCTGTTAAAGAACGAAATTCCAAGCCTCATCTTTTTCGACGTGGCAAAGAGGACCTTTCGCCAGTAAGTTGCACACGTAAGGCGACTAATTTCATTACAGGCACAAAATGGTGACAGCCTTTTTACAACTGTAAAGCGTTGGGAAAACAAAAATCCCACATGAGCCATCATGAATAGTTCAGAGGTGCTCTTATGAGGAGTCAGTAGAGGCGTTTGGAGGAAGCGTGAGCTAATAACAAATTTACTCTTAGGAAGTGAACAAAGCCAAATTCAGTTGAAGCTGGACAACCGGTTTCTAAAGCACACCTAGCGAATTCCTACAATGCAGTTTAATAACCGTTTGATGCTTTCCTTCACTTGTGCCTTAGGTTTTATTACTTGTACGAGATAAAACACAACAATGTTTTCTCGCTTTCAGCCTGAAACTCCACTACTAGGTATTAACGAGAGTAGAAACGTCAGGAGACGACGAGGTGGTGCTGGAACGCTGCTCGGCTTACAGTTATTGCAAGCCCAGCTAGTGTTGCCTTCTTGAGCATTAATGGTCTTAGCTGGGAAGCGACTCTTTGTCACACTCAAAAGGCTTTTGAGTGGAGTATAGGCTGCTTGGTATCAGTTAATAGAGTAAGATATATAGCTTCCGCGTAGTGTATCCTCGCCGGACCCAACCCAACTTGACTCTCCGTCAAGATTTG
>CANIUD010000266.1:85000-187500 GCA_947470075.1 Closterium sp. Yama58-4
GTGTGCTCACGCGCACGCGCGCGCGCGTGCGCGCACACACACACACTCACACACACACACACACACACACACACACGCACACACACACACACACACACGCACACACACACACACACACACACACTCACACACACACACACACACACACACACACACACAGACACACACACACACACACACACACACACTCACACACACACACACACACACACACACACACACACACAAACACACACACCCAGAAGCATGCACACAGAGAAGGACATGAACATCCACAAAACACCACACTGCTGGCAAGAAGAAGATGAATTCAAGTCACCAGTGGCTAAGAGAGCAATGTAGTGTGACAGGGAGCGGTGCTGCGATGGATACGGTGTGAGTGGGAGCAGTGGTGCAATGAATACAATGAGAGAGAGAACAGCCATGCCATGTGAGAGAGAAGAGTGGTGCAATACGGTGTGAGAGGAAACAGTGACGCACTGAGTATGGCGTGAGAGAGAACAGTGGCTCACATATATCTAAGATTGGTGAGCCTCGATATCCCAAGGGGAATGGATCCCCTCATGTTGGTATTGAAGCTTAGGTCCCTGTGAGGTAGTAGGGCGCGGCATCGGCCATGGCAAGCTGGCATAAATCTGGTGTAAAGTGGAACAAGAGGAAGCATACAGCCAGGCCAGGCATGAATTGCAAAATGATTACAAAATGATAACAAGCTCACTGAAGCAGCTCCCTGCCAGTGATATGGATGTGCTCATGAGGGAAGCTCACAGGTATGAGAGGGCAGTAAGGGTGGCAATGACTGCTGGAATGGAGCCGGTTAGAAGGTTCACACCAAGATCTCTGATGTGATGAAAATAGGACACGTGCAAAGGTGTGGGAAGGCAAAGCAGGGAAAAACACCATGCAGAGTGCTGGGAGAGCAATGATGAGCGAGTTGACACATGCAAGGGGCACGTGGAAAAAGAAACCGGAGAGAAGACTGTGTCCATTGCCTTGTTGCGACTTCTTTCATTCCCCTCATGAGGAGGCTTCTATTCGCCTTGTAAAGAGGCTCACTCATCAGCAGGGCCCTCACCTCCGGGTTCACCTTACAATGCCACCCTAGCCTTCCATCTTTGCCAAATGGTCCAATCCCTAGCCTCTGCCATCTTTGGCACAGTCGAATCCCCAAGTCCCTACCGACATGGATGACACGGATGGCAAAAGGGTGTGACTTAAGTTCAATAACGGCAACTTGGAAGGGCGGAACGAGGAGCTTCACCTCGCTCATAACACGAGGAGCTTCACCACGCTCATAACACGAGGAGCTTCACCACGCTCATAACACGAGGAGCTTCACCACGCTCATAACACGAGGAGCTTCACCACGCTCATAACACGAGGAGCTTCACCACGCTCATAACACGAGGAGCTTCACCTCGCTCATAACACGAGGAGCTTCACCACGCTCATAACACGAGGAGCTTCACCACGCTCATAACACGAGGAGCTTCACCACGCTCATAACACGAGGAGCTTCACCACGCTCATAACACGAGGAGCTTCACCTCGCTCATAACACGAGGAGCTTCACCACGCTCATAACACGAGGAGCTTCACCACGCTCATAACACGAGGAGCTTCACCACGCTCATAACACGAGGAGCTTCACCATGCTCATAACACGAGGAGCTTCACCACGCTCATAACACGAGGAGCTTCACCACGCTCATAACACGAGGAGCTTCACCACGCTCATAACACGAGGAGCTTCACCACGCTCATAACACGAGGAGCTTCACCACGCTCATAACACGAGGAGCTTCACCACGCTCATAACAGAGGAGCTTCACCACGCTCATAACACGAGGAGCTTCACCACGCTCATAACACGAGGAGCTTCACCACGCTCATAACACGAGGAACTTCACCACGCTCATAACACGAGGAGCTTCACCACGCTCATAACACGAGGAGCTTCACCACGCTCATAACACGAGGAGCTTCACCACGTTCATAACACGAGGAGCTTCACCACGCTCATAACACGAGGAGCTTAACCTCGCTCATAACACGAGGAGCTTCACCACGCTCATAACACGAGGAGCTTAACCACGCTCATAACACGAGGAGCTTAACCTCGCTCATAACACGAGGAGCTTAACCACGCTCATAACACGAGGAGCTTAACCTCGCTCATAACACGAGGAGCTTCACCACGCTCATAACACGAGGAGCTTAACCTCGCTCATAACACGAGGAGCTTAAGCACGCTCATAACACGAGGAGCTTAACCACGCTCATAACACGAGGAGCTTAACCACGCTCATAACACGAGGAGCTTAACCACGCTCATAACACGAGGAGCTTAACCTCGCTCATAACACGAGGAGCTTAAGCACGCTCATAACACGAGGAGCTTCACCACGCTCATAACACGAGGAGCTTAACCACGCTCATAACACGAGGAGCTTAACCACGCTCATAACACGAGGAGCTTAACCTTGCTCATAACACGAGGAGCTTAACCTCGCTCATAACACGAGGAGCTTAACCTCGCTCATAACACGAGGAGCTTAAGCACGCTCATAACACGAGGAGCTTAACCTCGCTCATAACACGAGGAGCTTAAGCACGCTCATAACACGAGGAGCTTAAGCACGCTCATAACACGAGGAGCTTAAGCACGCTCATAACACGAGGAGCTTCACCACGCTCATAACACGAGGAGCTTAACCACGCTCATAACACGAGGAGCTTAACCACGCTCATAACACGAGGAGCTTAACCACGCTCATAACACGAGGAGCTTAACCTCGCTCATAACACGAGGAGCTTAAGCACGCTCATAACACGAGGAGCTTCACCACGCTCATAACACGAGGAGCTTAAGCACGCTCATAACACGAGGAGCTTAAGCACGCTCATAACACGAGGAGCTTAAGCATGCTCATAACACATGAACAACCGCCCAATGACACCCCACCCCACGGGTCTATGCGCCAAGCCACAGTCATAACCTGATTCGTCAGATGTATCATGTAACCATGCCCACTCCTTGCACTGCCATTGTTACAATACAACTGGGACGTACGTGCTGACAAGCATAAGTTGGGTACGATAAAAGGGCAGATGGGATATCGCTCGCAGCAGATGGCATACCCTACCCCATAAATGGTTCAAAGGCTGTCTCTGGTAAAAGGGCAGCTTACATGTGTGAGGAGGCAACAAAGCCAGAAATGGCTGCTGGGATGGACCCGGACAGCCGATTGCTGTTGAGATCTCTGATATGTGTGCCATGCTCATAGACAACGGGTGGGGTGAAATATAAGATGCAGGTATGAGGCGGCAACAAGGCGAGCAATGGATGCTGGGATGGACCCACCGATTGCTGTTGAGATCTCTGATATGTGCGCCATGATCATAGACAACGGGTGGGGCGAAATCATGAGAGATCATTGCTAGTGAAGGGCCTAATACGTCATTGCTATCAATCGACATCTTTGCAGCCTCAGCCCTGGGTCCAAAGAGTTGTGAGACCATGAGACCATGAGACCACGATCCTCCCTACATGCATGCAGGGAGTGGACCCTACTACCTACCCTCTCTAACACGCACACCAGAACAAAAAACGTGACCTCAGCCCAACAATGTAAGGGCACAAACTCATCATGGTTGTGGCACATGGAGGAGGACCTCCAATGCCTTGCATGTGAGGCTAGTCATGGCCTTGCACGTTATGTGGTGGGAGCTTGCTATTTTCCAGCGGACATTACCACCACCGTGCTGGAGAGTGGACACCCTTGACAGGAGAGAACATCGTGATGTCCAAACAGGGGGTTTCACTCTCTAGTGCACTATGTGGATGCTTGGAGCATGCTTAAACGTATCCTGCACTGTGTAGATGTTTTCGCATGTATATACGTATCCTGCACTATTTAGATTCTTAGAGTATGCTTTTATAGATCATGCACTAGGTAGATGTTCATTGCATGCTTATATACATCATGCACTATGTATGAATAAGCATTTGAAGTCAAGCATTTGACCAAATAAGAGGTTGTACAAGCATCTGGCAGTCTCTACTTTTAACATGCCCCGAATCCTTGTGGGTGCTCGGCTGTATCTAACAAAGTACTCATGGACATTTGATCGATCAAGTTTTAAAACAAACCCATAACTGATTATACTTACAATAGTTAGCCCTTCTAACCATTAATCAGCTTCAACTTGCAACAATGCAATTGATATGCTAACATACAACATCAAGATTGATAGGGGCCAGATAAGCATGCTCACAACTTGCCAAGTTTGGTGAGTGAAAGTATGGACGACGGAATCGATCCCACGAATAAATTCTGGGTGAGAATCCTATCCAACCAAGCACACCACACCATAAGGCAAGCAACAAGCAAATCAGGAAGTGGGGGGACAAACTGCAGAAAGACAATTAAAAAAACGCGTTCTTCACCCAGTGGATCGAATCCGGTTGGGTATGGCTGTGTTGTGCTGGGTATTCTGCCATAGGGATGAGCAAATGGGAAAACCACTGTTTGGTTCGACTCAACCTTGTTCAGGTCAAGCCAAACAGTGTTTATCTTTTGGAAGAAAAATATTCATTTGAAATAATATACTGTTCAGGTCAAACATGTTCGAGTGTTGGCCTAAAACACTCGAACCACATCAGACTTAAGCATGTTCGAGCGTTTGAAATGTACAGGTCGAGATTACATTGCAACGTCACTAGAAGTGCAGCGGTGGGGACTACAAGTCCTAGTGGCTCTATTTGGGGCTCGAGCAGGGGGGCCTGGAGAAGGCTACTTAGTGATTGCCTTTACTCGTGCTGACTGTTCTATATAGATGTGTGCTTGTGTTTGATTGTAGATCATTTTTTTTGTTTGATTATTTTCTCTACCGACATACTGACGCGGAAAAAGCTTGTTGCAAAGGAGTCGATTTGTTGTCGTAACGTTGCGCAAGTATTTGTGGGACTACTATAATACTTTCAGTTGACATTGCACTTGGTAACCATCTGAACAAGCACGGATCCTTGGATAGAGGCTGGTTTTACCAGGAACATCAGGACTCTAGGGGTGACCCCGTGGTGATTACTTTGTGAGTTAATCGGTGGATAGAGCCTTCTAGATCCAATTGGTGGTCAACATAATCGTCCATGCCATGCTCTTTGCAGACATGCCACTCACAGCTCTTGTAAGCGGGAAAGGCGAGACAGGGATGCTGGAATGGAGCCATTGAGCTTGTTGAAAGAAAGGTCACTAGGTGGCGAGAAACAGATGGTAGATTATGGTGTGGAAAGGTGATGGCAGAAAAGTGGAGGTAAGGGAAGGGACAAGAAAAAACTGAGGTGAATCTGTAGATTATGCAGCCACTGCCAGAGCTGCTGTGCCACTTGAGGCTTGGCCTGGGACACAGATGATTGACAGGGGAGAGTCGGTGGCAGGAGATAGGGTAGGTAGGCGTGGACAGACGAGGCAATCACATGCACAGGACAAGGAACATTCTAATGTATGGCATTCTGGTGCATGGCATTCCAGTGCATGGCATTCCAGTGCATGGCAATCCCTGCCGTACGTACAGCAGTGTGAGAGCTGTGAGGTTCCAAAGGGCATCTGGAATGGGACCACCAAAAATAAAATCAGTGACATTCCTGTAGCAAGGTATGGGGGCACCCGGCACAAGGGAAGAAGCATGGTAAAGAGTGGTGCTGGTTGGTTGTTCACAGAGATAACCACTGGCACTGCCATTGGGGAGACGGGGCAAGGTGAATGGAGCATGGGGTATGGGGAATGCAGCATGGGAATGGGAATGGAGCATGGGGCATTGGGCATGCCGAATGAAGCATGGAGCAGTGGTCATAGGGCATGGAGAATATGGCTTGAAGAATGGAGCATACGGATGGGGAATGGAGCATACGGATGGGGAATGGAGCATACGGATGGGGAATGGAGCATATGGATGGGGAATGGAGCATAGGACGGGGAATGGAACATAGGGATGGGGAATGGAGAGCATAGGAAAGGGATGAAGAACGGAGCATAGGGAAGGGATGGGGAATGGAGCACATAGGGAAGGAATGGGGAACGGAGCATAGAGAAGGGCTGGGGAATGGAGCTTAGGGAAGGGATATGGAGCATGAGACTTTGGAATTGGAGCATCGGGCATGGGGTAGACATGAGCATATCGACAAGCCTTGACTCCGCTCCACAGGCTCGGCTCGAGTTACCTGCGAGTCGAGCCTTTTTGTTTCCCCCACTGTCTCAGATCGAGACAAGTCGAGCTGAGTGGGCGAGCCATGGATGGCTCGCGAGTCAATTTGACTCGTTGCAAGCCTTTCGTTGGCCCGTCGTTCTTTATGATACAGAGGTGGGAGAACAGAGGGCAAGGCGGGGGAGAGGAGTCAATATGTGACTGCTTGAATCGAGCCTGGCTCGGCTCGTCACAAGCCAATGTGGCTCGACCCAAGCCCTTTAGTGGCTCGGGTAAGCCACGAGCCAAATGAGGTCACAAGTCAGCTCAGCTCGGCCTGGCTCGACTCGACTCGACTCGGCTTGAGGTCAAGGCTAGGCACAGCCAGCTCGAGGTCAAGCATGGCTCGACTAGACCCGTGCTCATGTCAAGCATGGCTCGACTAGACCCGTGCTCATGTCAAGCATGGCTCGACTAGACCCGTGCTCATGTCAAGCATGGCTCGACTAGACACGTGCTCATGTCAAGCATGGCTCAACTAAACCCGTGTTCATGTCAAGCATGGCTCGACTAGACCCGTGCTCATGTCAAGCATGGCTCGACTAGACCCGTGCTCATGTCAAGCATGGCTCGACTAGACCCGTGCTCATGTCAAGCATGGGGAAGGGAATGGAGCACGGGGCTTGGAGAATGGTGCATGGGGGATGGCTCGATGGGGGATGGGCTGGATTGGGAAGCCAGAAATTACACGACAACCAGAGAGGAACTCCCACCCCGTCTGCATCTCCATGCCCACACTATCTGCGAATGCGTTACCGCAGCGCAAAGGCAACTCAGAAAAAACAAACAAACAAACAAACCCAACAAAAAGCAGAACGAGAAAACAAAAGAAACAGAGGGGCAAGAAGCGATTCAAACAAACACACACATACATGGAAACAAACAAGGAAGCCAGCAGCATCACAGCGCACCCCAAACACACACATACATGGAAACAAGGAAGCCAGCCGCATCACAGCGCACCCCAAACACACACATACATGGAAACAAGGAAGCCAGCCGCATCACAGCGCACCCCAAACACACACATACATGGAAACAAGGAAGCCAGCCGCATCACAGCGCACCCCAAACACACACATACATGGAAACAAGGAAGCCAGCCGCATCACAGCGCACCCCAAACACACACATACATGGAAACAAGGAAGCCAGCCGCATCACAGCGCACCCCAAACACACACATACATGGAAACAAGGAAGCCAGCCGCATCACAGCGCACCCCAAACACACACATACATGGAAACAAGGAAGCCAGCCGCATCACAGCGCACCCCAAACACACACATACATGGAAACAAGGAAGCCAGCCGCATCACAGCGCACCCCAAACACACACATACATGGAAACAAGGAAGCCAGCCGCATCACAGCGCACCCCATACACCTTGGCGCAATCACCCCCTGTGCTCCACCCATGCAGCTGCGAACGCCACTGCCTCTGACACTCCGCCAGCACCGCCGCTGCGGGGAACAACAGCGGTGGAGAGGGAAAGCAGGCGGATGAGAGAGAGGAGGGAGGGGGGGGGGGTGGGGGGGAGGGGAAAGGGAGAATTGGGGGGTTGTTTCGTGCATGGGGAGGGGGAAGCAGGCGGATTGTGGGGGGTGCCAGGGGGGAGGGTGGAGGGGGGTGCGCGTGGGGGGGAAAGGGGGGGGGGGGGGGGTGGGGGGTGGGGGAATGGCGCACAGGAAGGGATTAGCAGGCAGGAAGAAGGAACCACATTATAGGGAAGAGAAAGGGGGGTGAGGAAAGGAGAGGGATTGAGTGTGAGAAAGGTCAGCAAATGGAAAGTGGGATTCGGGCATGCAGCGAGAAAGGGGATGAAGCAGCGAACACGGAGGAAAGGAGAGGCCAGGTGTGGGAGAAGAGCGAGTGTGGACCGGAGAGGCGGAAGGGCAGGAAGGCCGAAAGGCAGTGAGGAGAGGATTGAATGAACAAGGAGGAGGCGGGAGTGGACAGGTGAGCGGGTAGGATGATGCAGCGCGGATAGGATGATGCGGCGCGGATAGGATGATGCACTGCGGATAGGATGATGCACTGCGGATAGGATGATGCACTGCGGATAGGATGATGCACTGCGGATAGGATGATGCACTGCGGATAGGATGATGCACTGCGGATAGGATGATGCACTGCGGATAGGATGATGCACTGCGGATAGGATGATGCACTGCGGATAGGATGATGCACTGCGGATGGGATGATGCACTGCGGATAGGATGATGCACTGCGGATAGGATGATGCACTGCGGATAGGATGATGCACTGCGGATAGGATGATGCACTGCGGATAGGATGATGCACTGCGGATAGGATGATGCACTGCGGGATAGGATGATGCACTGCGGATAGGATGATGCACTGCGGATAGGATGATGCACTGCGGATAGGATGATGCACTGCGGATAGGATGATGCACTGCGGATAGGATGATGCACTGCGGATAGGATGATGCACTGCGGATAGGATGATGCACTGCGGATAGGATGATGCAAGGATGATGCACTGCGGATAGGATGATGCACTGCGGATAGAATACACAGCGGTTGAGTTACACGCGGACATGGTAGTACTACAGTGCAGTGGGAGATCTAAACGGCAGAGCATGGTATCGTTCACGATTATACTGGAATCCAACATAACCGGCAAGTTTGGAATGAACTAATAAACTCCAGCGCCCGAGCTGTACACCCCGGCTATAACACCTCGCTACCCACTGGGTCAAAACGAGGGTGTTATTTGGCGCAGCGGAATGCCCTTAACACTGGTCCTCAGGCGTTACACTCGTCCCCCCCTGGTGTCAACGTCCTCGTTCGGCGAACTTCAGGGAGTCGGCCCCCGCTGTGCTCCAAGCAGCGACTTCGCTGGTGAGGTCAGGGTCAGGCCAGCGGAGGACCGCTCGCTAGGTTCACGACTGGATCACCACATTCAAGGTCTCACTCACAGTGGACAATGTGGACCAGCCGGGAGTCGAACCCTAGGCTCTGGTACCAGTATAACACCTCGCTACCGACTAGGTCAAAACGTGGGTTTTAGGCGCAGCGGAATGTCCTAACACTAGCTCACAGGCGTTACAGCAGCTGGCGGCACGAGCTGGTGACGACGTTCGCCGTGTAAGGACCAACGGAGGTCAGGCAAGCGCGAAATGGACAGCTGACGGACCTTGCGAGGGATGGAGAGTCACAGCAGTGGAAGCAGGCAAGGCCGGCGTGAGCGAGACCGCGAGCGCGAGTGCGGCGAGGAGAATGGTCAGGCGAGGTGACAGTGAGCCGGCCATCGTCGCGAATGAGGGAGGGGGGGTCTACGTTGGAGAGCCGAAATACATGAGAGCATTCGCGCGAAGGACGCGTTTTAGTGGCGCAAAAGAGGGAGGGGGGGTCCAGGTCCGCAATAGCCTGAATGCACGAAAGCATTTACGCAGAGGAGGCCTTTACTATTGGCGCATGACGACCAGCTTCGACAATGGGCGACCGGCTTGCTAACGATCGAGCGACTATGCTTCATGCATTTCTAATATACGAGGAAACGAGTTTCGCGTCGCGAATATACCCTGCCGCCATGCCAGTACTAGTAACGTACCTGTTGGAAAGTCGACTCGGTAAAAGCAAACAGCGCTTTCTGATTGTACACAACATTCAATAAGTACTTTCATCCGATATAGCTATAACGGTAATAGCCATTCTTCGTATCGTTTTATGTTCTGTCCTCACATACGGTACTGTAATCCAGCCGTGTCTTGTGTAACACAGTGGCACTAGGTTGGAACAGCACACATCCTTCAAACGTATGTAAATCCTGAATTTAAAAAGCACCACTGGTGGTGGATAAAGCTTGACACCATATAGAAGAATGCGCGGTATTGTAATACATCACTATCAAAAGGGGCGCAGAGGCTTTGCCAGCATGCATTATGTACAGCTGTGAACAACCGTGCTAGTTAGCTATCTAAACTCCACGCAACGCAACGCACTGCTGAAGCCAGGATAGAGAGTGGCACAATGTTCGCGCGCAGCTATGAATGATGTCAGCAGGACGGCCGCATGTAATTGGGGGGAAGGGTGGGGCATTGTTCGTTCATGTGGGCATGCAGTTGAAACCAGGCAGGTCGAAACGCCACTTCCCCCAGCAGCTGACACCACGCCCGCGCTCCACCCACCCCCTCGCTTCCTTGCTTGATGCTACGCTTTTCCTCCCTCCCCTGCTCTCCCTTATTCCAGAAATGACGTCAGCAGAAGGACGGCCGCATGTAGTTAGGAGGGAGGGTGGGGCATCGTTCGTTCATGTGGGCATAGAGAGGGATGGAGTTGAACCCTGGCAGGTCGAAACGCCACTTGCCCAGCAGCTGACACCACGCTCTCGCTCCACCCACCCCCTCCCCTCCCCGTGTGGTGCTACGCCCCATTTCCACCACCTCCCTCGTTCCCCTGATCCCCTTTCTCCCACCTTCATCCTCCTTCCCTGCTTGCTCCTCCTGTCCTGCTTGCACCTCCTCTGATTGGTCTTGGCTGAAGCACCAGGATGGCAGGTGGGAAGCGTTGGAGGCAAAGAGCTGCAGCTGGTAGGCGTCTCGGATCTGAAGAGGGGTGGGGGTGGGAGGAAGGGGGGGGGGGGTTTGGGGGGAGAAGGGGATGGTGGATGGGCATAGAGGATGCCGCGTGACAGCGGAGACTTTTAAGTCGACTCAGAAGCACCAGAACAGCAGGTGGGAGGCGTTGGAAGCAAAGAGTTGCAGCTGGTAGGCGTCTCGGATCTGATGGGAAGGGGGAAGGGAGGATGGCAGGTGTCACAGTTAAAAGCAGGATGAGGTTGTGGTGAGACAAGGGCTGCTTGGAGGAGGACAAAGAGATGCCACGTGGCATGGGATTGCAGAGGTCGTGGGAAAGCGGCACACAGCGGCGTCGCAGCATGGCAGCATGGCAGCGTCGCAGCATGGCAGCATTGGAGCACAGCAGAGGCACGGACAGTTAATTTGCTGACGTTGATGTGCTCTCCCATGGCGCCAAACACACCCGCTTCCTTCCACATGCGCAGCTTGAGTCGACTCGCAGCTTGGAAGCACAGCAACATGGCAGCATGGGTAGCGACACAGCATGGCAGCATAGCAGCATGGGTTGCGACACAGCATGGCAGCATAGCAGCATGGGTTGCGACACAGCATGGCAGCATAGCAGCATGGGTTGCGACACAGCATGGCAGCATAGCAGCATGGGTTGCGACACAGCATGGCAGCATAGCAGCATGGGTTGCGACACAGCATGGCAGCATAGCAGCATGGGTTGCGACACAGCATGGCAGCATAGCAGCATGGGTTGCGACACAGCATGGCAGCATAGCAGCATGGGTTGCGACACAGCATGGCAGCATAGCAGCATGGGTTGCGACACAGCATGGCAGCATAGCAGCATGGGTTGCGACACAGCATGGCAGCATAGCAGCATGGGTTGCGACACAGCATGGCAGCATAGCAGCATGGGTTGCGACACAGCATGGCAGCATAGCAGCATGGGTTGCGACACAGCATGGCAGCATAGCAGCATGGGTTGCGACACAGCATGGCAGCATAGCAGCATGGGTTGCGACACAGCATGGCAGCATAGCAGCATGGGTTGCGACACAGCATGGCAGCATAGCAGCATGGGTTGCGACACAGCATGGCAGCATAGCAGCATGGGTTGCGACACAGCATGGCAGCATAGCAGCATGGGTTGCGACACAGCATGGCAGCATAGCAGCATGGGTTGCGACACAGCATGGCAGCATAGCAGCATGGGTTGCGACACAGCATGGCAGCATAGCAGCATGGGTTGCGACACAGCATGGCAGCATAGCAGCATGGGTTGCGACACAGCATGGCAGCATAGCAGCATGGGTTGCGACACAGCATGGCAGCATAGCAGCATGGGTTGCGACACAGCATGGCAGCATAGCAGCATGGGTTGCGACACAGCATGGCAGCATAGCAGCATGGGTTGCGACACAGCATGGCAGCATAGCAGCATGGGTTGCGACACAGCATGGCAGCATAGCAGCATGGGTTGCGACACAGCATGGCAGCATAGCAGCATGGGTTGCGACACAGCATGGCAGCATAGCAGCATGGGTTGCGACACAGCATGGCAGCATAGCAGCATGGGTTGCGACACAGCATGGCAGCATAGCAGCATGGGTTGCGACACAGCATGGCAGCATAGCAGCATGGGTTGCGACACAGCATGGCAGCATAGCAGCATGGGTTGCGACACAGCATGGCAGCATAGCAGCATGGGTTGCGACACAGCATGGCAGCATAGCAGCATGGGTTGCGACACAGCATGGCAGCATAGCAGCATGGGTTGCGACACAGCATGGCAGCATAGCAGCATGGGTTGCGACACAGCATGGCAGCATAGCAGCATGGGTTGCGACACAGCATGGCAGCATAGCAGCATGGGTTGCGACACAGCATGGCAGCATAGCAGCATGGGTTGCGACACAGCATGGCAGCATAGCAGCATGGGTTGCGACACAGCATGGCAGCATAGCAGCATGGGTTGCGACACAGCATGGCAGCATAGCAGCATGGGTTGCGACACAGCATGGCAGCATAGCAGCATGGGTTGCGACACAGCATGGCAGCATAGCAGCATGGGTTGCGACACAGCATGGCAGCATAGCAGCATGGGTTGCGACACAGCATGGCAGCATAGCAGCATGGGTTGCGACACAGCATGGCAGCATAGCAGCATGGGTTGCGACACAGCATGGCAGCATAGCAGCATGGGTTGCGACACAGCATGGCAGCATAGCAGCATGGGTTGCGACACAGCATGGCAGCATAGCAGCATGGGTTGCGACACAGCATGGCAGCATAGCAGCATGGGTTGCGACACAGCATGGCAGCATAGCAGCATGGGTTGCGACACAGCATAGCAGCATGGGTTGCGACACAGCATGGCAGCATAGCAGCATGGGTTGCGACACAGCATGGCAGCATAGCAGCATGGGTTGCGACACAGCATGGCAGCATAGCAGCATGGGTTGCGACACAGCATGGCAGCATAGCAGCATGGGTTGCGACACAGCATGGCAGCATAGCAGCATGGGTTGCGACACAGCATGGCAGCATAGCAGCATGGGTTGCGACACAGCATGGCAGCATAGCAGCATGGGTTGCGACACAGCATGGCAGCATAGCAGCATGGGTTGCGACACAGCATGGCAGCATAGCAGCATGGGTTGCGACACAGCATGGCAGCATAGCAGCATGGGTTGCGACACAGCATGGCAGCATAGCAGCATGGGTTGCGACACAGCATGGCAGCATAGCAGCATGGGTTGCGACACAGCATGGCAGCATAGCAGCATGGGTTGCGACACAGCATGGCAGCATAGCAGCATGGGTTGCGACACAGCATGGCAGCATAGCAGCATGGGTTGCGACACAGCATGGCAGCATAGCAGCATGGGTTGCGACACAGCATGGCAGCATAGCAGCATGGGTTGCGACACAGCATGGCAGCATAGCAGCATGGGTTGCGACACAGCATGGCAGCATAGCAGCATGGGTTGCGACACAGCATGGCAGCATAGCAGCATGGGTTGCGACACAGCATGGCAGCATAGCAGCATGGGTTGCGACACAGCATGGCAGCACAGCAGCATGGGTTGCGACACAGCATGGCAGCATAGCAGCATGGGTTGCGACACAGCATGGCAGCATAGCAGCATGGGTTGCGACACAGCATGGCAGCATAGCAGCATGGGTTGCGACACAGCATGGCAGCATAGCAGCATGGGTTGCGACACAGCATGGCAGCATAGCAGCATGGGTTGCGACACAGCATGGCAGCATAGCAGCATGGGTTGCGACACAGCATGGCAGCATAGCAGCATGGGTTGCGACACAGCATGGCAGCATAGCAGCATGGGTTGCGACACAGCATGGCAGCATAGCAGCATGGGTTGCGACACAGCATGGCAGCATAGCAGCATGGGTTGCGACACAGCATGGCAGCATAGCAGCATGGGTTGCGACACAGCATGGCAGCATAGCAGCATGGGTTGCGACACAGCATGGCAGCACAGCAGCATGGGTTGCGACACAGCATGGCAGCATAGCAGCATGGGTTGCGACACAGCATGGCAGCATAGCAGCATGGGTTGCGACACAGCATGGCAGCATAGCAGCATGGGTTGCGACACAGCATGGCAGCATAGCAGCATGGGTTGCGACACAGCATGGCAGCATAGCAGCATGGGTTGCGACACAGCATGGCAGCATAGCAGCATGGGTTGCGACACAGCATGGCAGCATAGCAGCATGGGTTGCGACACAGCATGGCAGCATAGCAGCATGGGTTGCGACACAGCATGGCAGCATAGCAGCATGGGTTGCGACACAGCATGGCAGCATAGCAGCATGGGTTGCGACACAGCATGGCAGCATAGCAGCATGGGTTGCGACACAGCATGGCAGCATAGCAGCATGGGTTGCGACACAGCATGGCAGCATAGCAGCATGGGTTGCGACACAGCATGGCAGCATAGCAGCATGGGTTGCGACACAGCATGGCAGCATAGCAGCATGGGTTGCGACACAGCATGGCAGCATAGCAGCATGGGTTGCGACACAGCATGGCAGCATAGCAGCATGGGTTGCGACACAGCATGGCAGCATAGCAGCATGGGTTGCGACACAGCATGGCAGCATAGCAGCATGGGTTGCGACACAGCATGGCAGCATAGCAGCATGGGTTGCGACACAGCATGGCAGCATGGGTTGCGACACAGCATGGCAGCATAGCAGCATGGGTTGCGACACAGCATGGCAGCATAGCAGCATGGGTTGCGACACAGCATGGCAGCATAGCAGCATGGGTTGCGACACAGCATGGCAGCATAGCAGCATGGGTTGCGACACAGCATGGCAGCATAGCAGCATGGGTTGCGACACAGCATGGCAGCATAGCAGCATGGGTTGCGACACAGCATGGCAGCATGGGTTGCGACACAGCATGGCAGCATAGCAGCATGGGTTGCGACACAGCATGGCAGCATAGCAGCATGGGTTGCGACACAGCATGGCAGCATAGCAGCATGGGTTGCGACACAGCATGGCAGCATAGCAGCATGGGTTGCGACACAGCATGGCAGCATAGCAGCATGGGTTGCGACACAGCATGGCAGCATAGCAGCATGGGTTGCGACACAGCATGGCAGCATAGCAGCATGGGTTGCGACACAGCATGGCAGCATAGCAGCATGGGTTGCGACACAGCATGGCAGCATAGCAGCATGGGTTGCAATGCCGCGATGCCACACAGCCTGCAGCAGCACTGACCGTGAACTCGCTGACATTAATGTTGTCCCCCATGGGGCCAAACACACCCGCCTCCTTCCACACACGCAGCGCAAACGCCACACACGACAGCGACAGCCCGTCACTGTAGCGCCAGCTGTCCTGCTCGGGCAGCGCCAGCAGCTGCCCGAATGAAATGTTTCGGCGCTGACACTCAACCAGCACTTGCTCTAGCGAGAGGTTCTGATTGGTGTGTTGGAGGGGGAAAGGATGGATAAGTTTTACCATAAAGAGAAATAGCAACACGCAACAGTACTTTTGAGGAGCCTCAAAACACGCAACATGAATTACAACTGTAGCCAGACGACAAAGCCGCGACGGATCTTGAGGCGCCTCAAAAACAGGAATCACGTCTGTAGCGAGCGGATGAAGCCGTGACCATCCGACTTCATAGAAAAGCTAGGAGAAAACCAACAGAGCAACCTCAGATTGCACGTTCAGGTGGAACTATTCACCTGACTATTCACCTGACTATTCACCTGACCACCCACCTGTGTCCCCAGGCGTCTGTTAAGGGCCTCGTTCCAAATGCGGGCGGCATATTCCGGCTGCACTCGGCTCCACACCGCTGCCAGCGCTGCCACCTAAGGAGTGGAACGGGGCAGTGAGGGACGGAGCGAAGGGGGTGGTGAAAGGAGTGGCGAAGAGCACCACATTCTCCCTCTCTGCATGCCGCCCCTCCAACGTTCAGTTGAATCAAAAACAGCGCGATGGCATGCCGTGCCCATGTCTCCTCTCCATCATGATCTGCTCTGTTCTTTCCCATGTCTCCTCCTGTTCTCCCCTCCAACGTTCAGTTGTTTCCCATGCCGCCCCTCCAACGTTCAGTTGAATCAAAAACAAGCACAAGTCCCCCCTCTCACAGTGTTCTCGTTGATGGGCGGAGGGAAATTGCCAGCAGCCGTGCCGATCCAGCTGAACATGATGTTGTGGACCCCAAACAGCCGCCCCTCCAATTTTCAGTCGACTCAATGACTCAAAAAACAACACCAGCCCACTCGCACCGTGTTCTCATTGATGGGCGGAGGAAAGTTGCCAGCAGGCGTGTCGATCCAGCTGAACATGATGTTGTGATACCCAAACAGCCGCCCCTCCATCGCCCTCACGAACGCCCACGCGCACCCATTGTCCCACCGCCGCCGCCCCTCCTCCCCCAGCCGCAGCACCACCACGTGCTGCCCACTCGGATCCCTCTGCATCCGCCTCCACCACTCTGAAAACCGCTCCACCGCAATCTCCGGCTGCCCTGCCACACTAATCCGCCCGCTCTCTGCAACCCAGAGCTCCCCCTCCCCCACTTCCCCCTCTCCTTCACCCCCATCACCCCCATCAATTCCATCACCCCCATCACCTCCCCCACCTGCACCCGCCCTCCCGGCATCAGCACGCAGCAGCAGGGCAGCATGAGCGGCATAGCTGCCGGTGACCCACTTCTCGATGGTCTCAAAGAGCCCCCACGGCCCGCGGAACTTGCTCGTCAGCAGCACATCGCCGCTCGACAGGAAGGCCGTGGCGGCGGGGAGAGAGAGGTCCGGAGGAGGGGTTAGCGGCCTGGTGGGGGAGAAGGGTGGTGTGTGGGGAGCGGCTAGGGATGCTGATGAGAATGTACTTGCTACTTGCTGGTCAGCAGCAGGGCGGCATGAGCGGCATAGCTGCCGGTGACCCACTTCTCGATGGTCTCAAAGAGCCCCCACGGCCCGCGGAACTTGCTCGTCAGCAGCACATCGCCGCTCGACAGGAAGGCTGTTGCAGCAGGGAGAGTGAGGTCTGGGGGTGGGGTGAGGGGCCTGGTGCGGGGGAAAGGGAGGTCAGAAGGAGAGAGGCCAAGGAGGCCGATGAGGTTAAGGAGGCTCATCAGCAGCAGATCGCCACTAGAGAGGAAGGCTGTGGCGGCAGGGAGGGTGAGGTCCGGAGGAGGGGTTAGCAGGCTGGTGGGGGGAGGGTGGTGTGTAGGGAGAGGCTAGGGATGCTGAAGAGAATGTACTTGCAACTTGCTGTCAGCAGCAGCACGGCATGGGCGGCAGGGCAGGTATGGCAGTGTGAAACACTATGCATATTCGTGAGCATAACATAGCCAAGGGGAAGGGGGTGACATATACAAGGGGCACCGAAGAGAGGCATACACATGGGGGTGGAAGGAGGCGTGCATGTGTTGCTGCAGGAAGCGCATTTGCGCCGCCTCCCCCACACTGCTGTCGGACGCCAGAGGCAGCAGCTGCAGCAGCGCCTTCACCGCCCCCCACAGCCCGTGGGGCAGCCGGAACACAGCGATGCCCCGCTGCTGCACCTGCAGAAGGTGGGGTGGGGGGGGGAGGAGGGGGATGGGGAGATGGCAGGAGAGGGGAGGAATTTGCCTCAAAACAAGGCAGCAGCTGCAGCAGCGCCTTCACTGCTCCCCACAGCTTGTGGGGCAGGTGAAACACATCCACGCCCCGCTGCTGGACCTGCAGAGGGTGGGGTGGGGGGGGGAGGAGGAAGGGGAGGGGGGGAATGGCATGGGGGTGAGAAATAGCGGTAGAGCGAGCAGGTGGAACACAGCGATGCCCCGCAGCTGCACCTGCAGAGGGCGGGGGGAGAGATGGCCAGGGGACGGGGCCCCAGGTAGAGATGGGCAGGAAAGGGGAGGGCGGGGGGTCTGTGGCAGGATGAAAATTTTTGAGGTGTGGTGGAAGAGAAGAGAGAGTGGATGTTTTGTGGAGCATCTCTGGGATGGCAGACATCGACTGAGGGAGAGCAAGCAGGAGAGTGCAGTGAGGTGAGAGGCGCACACACACATGCATGGAATGGAATGCACACAGACGAACGCACATAGTCAGTCTCGAGGGGTCCCAAGGGCGGCCAGGGCACGGTGACTTGATGGGGCAGGGCGAGGGGAAGCACACATGCGTGGGATGCAGACACACGCATGCATGGGACAGGAGGCATATGGGACGCACATAATCGGCCTCGAGTGGTCCCATGGGCGGCCAGGGCACGGTGACGGGGCGGGGCAGGGCGAGGGGAAGCACGCGCACCACCAGGTGGAAGGGCGTGGCCAGCGCGTACACGGCCGTGCAGAGCATGTGGCGCTTGCCATGGGGCTGGTGGGGACAGGGATGGTATTAGGCAGGTATGGTGGGGGGAAGGGATGAAGGGCGTGGCGAGGGCATACACGACTGTGCATAGCATGCACCGCTTTCCACGGGGCTGGTGGGGAGAGAGGGGCGGGGGTGGCATGGAAAGGCATGTTAAGAGTAAGGGAGTAGGGCGTGGCGAGCGCGTATACGGCCGTGCAGAGCATGCGCCGCTTGCCACATGGCTGGTGGGAAAGGGCGGTGGCATAGGGAGGGTTTGTTGGGGGAAAGGCATGGGAAGAGTGGAATGGCGTGGAGAGGGCGTACACGTCTGTCTGTGCATAGCATGCGCCGCAAGCCATGCGGCTGGTGGGTGTTGCATGGGGAAGGCGTGTTGGGGGAAGGCGTGTTGGTGGGTGGGAAACAAGGCGTCTCGCAAGTGCATACGAGTCCGTGGAGAGCACATGCTGCTTGTTGCAGGGCTGGCGGTGGCCAGTGGGGTAGGGGGAAAGGAGAATGGGGTGATGGTGAAAGAGGGGGATGAAGTGGAGCAACGGAAAACACTCATAGGCTGGAGGGGTTTGAAGTGGAGCACAGCAGGTGGCAGGGGGAGGCAGGCATGCCGCATGGGCAATGGTGGAGGGGTGCGCAAGCGCGCATGGCGTCACCATCCACGTCCCTTGAGCACACACACACACGCTTGGCCGCACACTCTCATGTCTTGCGTGTCACGGACAGAACAGGGTGTGTGTGTCATGTGTCACGACACAGGGTGCATATGTCACGGCACGGGGTGCATGTGGCACGGCACGGGGTGCATGTGGCACGACACAGGGTGCATGTGGTACGACACGGGGTGCATATTTCATGACACAGAGTGCATGTGGCACGACACGGGGTGCATGTGGCACGACACGGGGTGCATGTGTCACGACACAGGGTGCATGTGTCACGACGCGGGGTGCATGTGTCACGACGCAGGGTGCATGTGTCACGGCACGGGGTGCATGTGTCACGAGTGGTGCATGTGGCACGCACAGAGAGAGTCACGGTCGCTGCAGCCTGTCGTACATCCATCACCCTCACCCTCGCCCCATCCGACCCGCCCTCTCCCTCCGCCTCTGCCTCCCGCTGCATCGCCACCACCCACTCCCTCCCCCCTTCCTCGCCCCGTATCACTCTCCTCCTCGCCCTCGCCTCCCCATCTTCCCCCTCTCCCACATCCCAACCCTGCTCTCTCACGCTTCGTCTCATCCCCACGGACTCTCCTCCTCCTCCTCCTCCTCCTCCTCCCCTCTTCCTCCCTCTTCTCTGCCTCCTTTACCCACGTGGCCAGGCCTCCCCTCGCGCACGGTCAGTCGCGCAGTGACCTGTTCGAAGCACCTGTCGCCCCACGCGAGGCCGTCGCCGCCCGTCGCCACGTGGCCCAGGTACTCGGGGAGAATCGCCGCCGCGTCGCCCACGCCGTGCGACGGCGACGAGCGACGCGACGGCGACGAGTGCGAGGCGATATCGGGAGCGTCGCGTATCGTCGCGTGCGACGGAGAATCGGCCCGCGTGGATGGGGCGGTAGCGGCGCTAGAATGGGCGGAATTGGCGAGCGGCGGGGAGAAGTGAAGACGAGCGGAAGAAAGGAAGGACGCGATTGGTGATAGTATCGGGATGGTATGGCCGAGGGAGGGTGCGAGCGATGCGACTTCGAGCGACGAAAGGCGAAAAGTGCTGCATGGCGGATTGGAGAAAAATACTAGGAGCGCGAGGAGAAGAGCGAGGGCAGAACATGATAAGCAGATGGCAGCATTTCGAGCGGGTCGTGCCAGCCGAGCAGGTCGAGCGGGTCGAACAGGTGAGTCCATTGGTAGCTAGTGGCGAGATGACCAAGCAAGCGAGGGAAGAACGCTACTAAGAACAGGCCGAGTGGTAATACGCGTGCGTCGCGCTGGTAACTAAAGGCTCGCTAAAGGCGCGCGGCGCGCTGGTGACTAAAAGCTAGAGGGGCGTGAAAATTGCACACATGCTGTGGGATGGAAGGGCGGACGGAGGAGCGGCATGCAGTGAAATAAGGTGCGCATTCGCGGTATAAGGTGTCTGGAAGCTGTACGAACTATTCATGAATGTACAAAAGAACATGTAGGTGTTGTACGGATGGAACTTCACTTCAAATAGGACGGGCTCGGGTGCGGACCCGTGTGGACCGTCAATTCGTTTCATCAGCTGTATCCACGTGGAACTTCTACAGCAAAGTGGGAAACCGAAACCCAGATTGCAGTTTGGCAATCATCGTCCAACCTAAATTATGTTTCGACAAGGTGGTTACCACTTTCGGGTTTCGGAACGCAGGCCGCAACTGCGAGCCAAGTTCCACGCCCTCAGATCACACCTCGCATCGCATCATGTGCTTTTGGCTGTTTGAAAGCCATTCACCCCAGCCAAACAAGGTAGACCGAGCCTGATCGTTGTATACGCTTTCCCTTAGTCGATCACACACTTCGCCGCGCCTCGCTTCGCTCATCCCCTTCCGTTGCCCACTCTCTCTCCGCACGCCTTCCACCCCGTTCACGTCATTCGCGACGCCGTAGCGATGGTGGCATGTTACAGCGTGGTAACATGGTGACACGTTTAAATCGTGCCGATCAAGGAGTCCGGTGGAGATGGGGTAAGTGCCTGTGCGGGAATGCTCCTCCTCCCTCTCCTCCTCCCCACTCCTCCCACCTCCGCCTCCCCCTCCGGCTCCCCTTCCGCCTCCACCTCCTCCTTCTCACAGTCGCATGCATCGTCGCAGGCTGGATCGCCTCGTCGTTGCGCACAGCTGACGCTTTAGCGACAAGATTCATTCACCCGCCTCTGCCCCATCCATCCCCCGCTGCCGAATCCATCCCCCGCTGCCCCATCCATTCCCCCTGCCCCAACCACCCCCACTGCCCCAACCCTCCGCCCCCCCTCGCTGCCCTCCAGGCAGCCACGGGAGTCCGCTCTCCCGCCGAGCCTGCCACGATCGCAGCCACAGCCACAGGGGCTACAGTCACGCCGGATACAATCACAATCACATTCACAATCACAATCACTATCACAATCACCATCCCAATCATCATCACTATGACCGACGCCTGCTGCTCGGCGTGCTCCTCCTCTCGTTCCTCTCCTTGCGGCATGCTGTGGCTCGAGGTATGTGTGACTGTAGCGCAATTGGCGTGTGACTGTAGCGCGATTGGCGTGTGACTGTAGCGCGATCAGCGTGTGACTGTAGCGTGATTGGCGTGTGACTGCAGTGCAATGTGCAGCTTGGTGTGTGGATCACTATGCCATGCGGTCACCATCATCACTCACTCTGCCCATCACTCACTCTACCCATCACTCATTCTGCCCATCACTCACTCTGCCGCCCATCCCCGCACCTTTTGTCCACATCCCCTCTATGAATCCCAATCCCTGCTGCGCCTCGTGTCTGCCATCCTATGGCCACCTCTATCAGATGCAGACGGGGTTCACGAGGCTCAGGAGGCTCAGGAGGGTCGGGAGGGTGAGGATGGCAAGGCGCGGCAGGAGGCCCTGTTGGGTCGCGTGCAGCAGTTCGAGCGATCACTTTCCAAGCAGCTGTGAGCACCTCTCGCAACGCACCTCTCTCTCGCAACGCACCTCTCTCTCGCAACACACCTCTCTCGCTTCTGGCTGTGTCTTTATTGTCCCTCTCCACTTCTCTTTCTGTTGCCTGTCAGCCGCTTCTTTCCTCCCCCGGCACAACCCGCTCTCCCAACATTTTTCTTTCCACTCTTCTGGGAGCGTTATACATGTGCGAATATCTGCCTCCCTCCCATCTCTGTTCCCTGGCCGGTTTGCCAGTTTCATTGTTATTGCCTCGTACCAAGAACTACTGCCAACTTTCTTCATTCATTCTGCTCCTTGCCGTTTCCTTGTTGCCTTTTTCCGCCCCTCCGCCCTACGAGGCTCATGCATGCACCAAATCTTGTCCCTCCCCTTTTTTTCCTTCCTTCCTCGCCTCCCCTGCCCTCCCCTGCCCTCTCGTGCCCTCCTCTTCCCTCCCCTGCCCTGCTCTCCCCTCCCCTCCCCTCGGCCGGCCCCCCAGCCACATGGAGCGGCGGGACGTACTAAGAAGAGCAGCAGCGCCGTTTAACCGCGCGCTCCACACAGCAGCTCTCCCCTCCATCATGCTCGACTACTACGAGCCTCGGCGCACGCCTCAAGTGCTGCCCGCCCCCTCCCTCCCCTGTGCTTCTCACTCTGCCCTGCTCTGCCCTCCAACTCCCCCACCCCTGCGCCCCCAGCCAAATGGAGCGCCGGTCTGCAGTGAGAGCATCAGCAGCGCCGTTCAACCGCACGCTCCACACGGCAGCGCTGCCCTCCATCATGCTCGACTACTACGATCAGCAGCCCCACCTCGGCCCGCACCTGCGGTGCCGCGGGCCCCCCTGCCCCAAGTTCGGCCATTGTGGGCCATCCTTCCCGCACGTGCAAGCCTGCTGGAATGAGCACCTCACAGACACACGCCGTGTCTTTCCCGCGGATCCACTCAACTGCCCGCGCCTGCAGGTGAGGAAGTTACTCGAAGCAAGGCTCTCTTAGCAACGTTCCAGCTCGCATTTAACCAGGCTTCTTTCTTCCGCTACTGACCCGCGCCGTGTCTTCCCCGCGGGCCTGCTCAACTGCCCGCGCCTGCAGCCCGTGGAAGATGTGGGGAAGCTGCGGCGGCCATGGGATTTCATTGACCCGCAGTGCTCACACCGCCGGGATGTGAACCCGCGAGATGCCACCGCCATGCAGGTGTGTTCAAGATAGAGATGTGGGTTACTCGGCGTTTGTGGGATATATGAGGACTTTTGAGTCGACTCAGAAACCGCTGCTGTTCTTTTGCTTAAGCGTAAACTATAGCTATAGCTGGGTAGTGACTGCTGCTCTCTGAGATAGATTTGCAAAGCTATAGCTTTGCAATGCTTGCCAAAGATATCACTGAGCGATGGCACGGCCGTACATGCATGCATGCAGGTGTTCAAGATGAGCGACGTGTACTCGGCGTTCGGGGGATACGTGTTCAACTTGACGCATCGCTTCAACCGCAACGGCTGCAAGCGCTTCCTCAAGGTGAAAGCGCTTCCTCAAGGTGAAAGCGCTTCCTCAAGGTGAAAGCGCTTCCTCAAGGTGAAAGCGCTTCCTCAAGGTGAAAGCGCTTCCTCTAGGTGAAAGCGCTTCCTCAAGGTGAAAGCGCTTCCTCAAGGTGAAAGCGCTTCCTCAAGGTGAAAGCGCTTCCTCAAGGTGAAAGCGCTTCCTCAAGGTGAAAGCGCTTCCTCAAGGTGAAAGCGCTTCCTCAAGGTGAAAGCGCTTCCTCAAGGTGCTGCACTGCTTTCTTGCTAGCTTTCTAGCTTGCTTTCTTGCTAGCTTGCTAGCTTGCTTTCTTGCTAGCTTGCTAGCTTGCTTGCTTGCTTGCCTGCTTCCTCAAGGTGCCGTACCGCGCTGTGTGTTTTGCATGCTTGCCTTCTTGCTCGCTTGCCTTCTTGCATGCTTGCTTGATTGTTCCGTGCCGGCTGTACCATTGTTTGTGCACCTCTAATGCTCCATGTGCTTCCAGGAAATGCTCAGTGAGGAAGCCACCAGCCAGGCAGCTCCACCTCCCTTGAACCCCTCTCACTCCACCCGTCCCCTCAAATCCCCCCTCTCCACACCTCAACGTCGCTTCTCAAATTCCCCCTCTCCACACCTCAACGTCGCTTCTCAAATTCCCCCTCTCCACACCTCCACACCTCCACACCTCGATGCCGCTTCTCCGATTGTTTGCGCTTTGCAATGCTACCTTCGCCGAACTCCTTACCATGCGTGCGACATCCGAGCAAGGTTGCAACCAGATGTGCCCGGCAACCGTCCCTCCTCTCCTCCTTGCACCTCTTTCTTCTTCCCCCCGTCTCTCCCTCCCAGACCACCTTCACCACCCCTGCTTTCTCGCGATTCAAAGGACATGCTCCTCAAAGGACATGCTCCTCAAAGGACATGCTCCTCAAAGGACATGCTGCCTTCACTGCATCTCTGCGTTCCTCCCAGGCGTGTACCCGTGAAAAGGAAGGGGAAGGGGGGGGGGGGGGGGGGGGGTCACTGGGTTTACCAGCAGGCTGGTAGCCGCCCTTCTCCTCGTCACCGCAGCATTTCCGTGCATTCCTAAACTGCTTCGTCCCTTTCTCCCGAATCCCCTGTGCCTCCCCCAGGCAACATGACGGCGCATTTCCTGAAAAGAGGTGCTCAACTGGGCTGGGACTACGGGCAGACAGGCAACTACCTTTTCTCCCCTGCGATCACTGCATCTCCATACACCCTTACAATGCTCCATGCAGTTATCTCCACGTCCCTGTGTTTTTCCCAGGCAAAGCTGACCCCCAACATGACTGTGTACCACCTGAGATTGGTGTTCAACTGGGACTACCGCCAGGCGGGCAACTTCCCTTCCCTCTTCACTGCATCTCTACATCCCTACCTGCTTTTGCCCCCCTCCCCCACCCCCCCCACTCCCCCACTGACGACCCTCACACCCAACATGACAGTATTCCATCTGAAATCGGTGTTCAACTGGAACTACCGCCAGGCGGGCAACTTCTACCATTTCATCATCGAGGCCGTGCCGCTGCCTTACATCCCTGTGTGCCTTTGCTCACCCCACTCCCCCCACTCCCCCCACGGACGACCCTCACACCCAACATGACAGTGTACCACTTAAAGGAGGTGTTCAACTGGGACTACCGCCAGGCGAGCAACTTCCCTTCCTGTCTTTCATGCTGCATGCATCACCCTGCCCACATCACATCCCTATGTCTCCTCACCCCCCACAGACGACCCTCACTCCCAACATGACAGTGTACCACTTAAAGCAGGTGTTCAACTGGGACTACCGCCAGGCGGGCAACTTCTACCATTTCATCATCGAGGCCGTGCCGCTGCTCTACGCCGCTGCACGCCTCCTGCCCTCGCTGCTGCCTAACATCCCCATCGCCGCCAAAGGCGACCAGGTAATCGTGGTCAATCTCTAGGGGTTGGGGGTAATCCCAAGGCAGTCTCCAATTGGTGGGTTGGAGATTGCTTGGAGATTACATTTGGGTTTGGTTGGGATGTAGGTGTACACCCAACCAAACACAATGTGCAAACTACACTACGCTAATAGAAATTATAAAATACAAAGTGCGAGATTAAGGGCTAACACTAATACACTTCTGAGGTGATTTTCGAGGCGCCTCAAATATCAACTCACCTTTTCTCTGTCCACTTTTGAGGCGCCTCAAGAGTCTCTGCTGCCTGATATGCCCATCGCTGCTGCCTGCCATGCCCATCGCTGCTGCGTGACATGCCCATCGCTGCTGCCTGCCATGCCCATCACCGCCAAGGGCGACCAGGTAGTAACACACGCCCTTTCCTTTCCACTGCCTTGTTCTTCTCTCTCCTCACTGCTCTGGCCGTGCCGCTGCTCCACGCCGCCGCCCGCCTCCTGCCCTCGCCGGTCCACATGCGCATCGCTGCCACGGGCGACCAGATCTGCATGCGTGCTTTCCTCCCTGGCAAGTCATTGAAAACAAACAAACAAACGGACGAGCGAACAAAGAGAAACAAGAACAAAACAAGAACAAAGATTGCCCACTGTGCTGCTCCTCTGCCCTCCACGTGGTATTCAACCTCTCCTCCTCCCCTCTCCCTCTCCGCCCCCTCCCTCTCCCTCTTTTTTCCCCTCTCACTGGAAAGTGTGCAAAGAGATCAAGCTGCCCATAATAGGTGCCTCCATGCCACCATTGCACTGCCCCCTCGCCCCTCCCCGTCCCCTCCCTCTCACCCGTTCTCCCAGAGGGAGGTGTATGACAAGACAGGGCTGCCTATAGTGGCCTTGCCGTGAATACAAGCTACAATATACCAAATGCCCTCTATCCTCTATCCCTCCTTCACTTCCCCTTCGTCCCCCCCACCTCTGATTGTGAGGTGTACAACCAGATCGGGCTGCCCATAGTGGGTGTGCTGTAAACAGGTGCTGCTGTATGCCCATTGCACTACCCTCTCTCATCTTTCCCATCCCCCTTCCTGCCCTCCTCCACTTCCCCCCCCCCCTTGTCCCAGTGGGAGGTGTACAACCAGATAGGGCTGCCCATAGTGGGTGTGCCTCGAGAGGAGATGTGGACCATTCGAGTGCACGACTGGGAGATTATACACGCCGACACCATGTACCAGGTGACGTTGGGATGCCGTGATGATGTGTGCCGGGTGATGCAATGTGCCGGGTGATGCAATGTGCCGGGTGATGCAATGTGCCGGGTGATGCCATGTGCCAGATTACACCCTCTTCCCACCCCTCCCCCCCCGCACACCCACCCCCCTCATTCCATAAACCAGCCCATGGCGCAGACGTGTGGCGGCCCCAACAAGGCCCTTTGGACGCATCTGCGCAGCCACCACCTGCTGCCGCCCAGGGGGCTGCCGCTCTTCCACCGCAACTGGACGCTGCGCTCCGTGCCGCCGTTCGCCCACCGGGACATGGCGGCGCTGCCGCGCAACTGGGTGGTGGTGCTGGGAAGGCGGCCAATGGCGAAGCGCGCGCTGGTGAACTGGGACGGGCTGAGGGACGTCGTGTACGAGAGCTTTGAGGGGTTTGGGAGAAAGAGAATCGTGGTGTTTCAAGGAGACCTGCGCATCATGGAAGGTAATGTGTGCTTGGGTGGTTACCCCACACATCCCACCTGTATGCTGGAAGTTGCATGGGGGTGCATGTTGGAGATGTAATTGGGCAGCATGTGGGCATGTGCATAGTGTATGCATCTCACTTATATATGCTGCAAAGCTGTTTTTGCCATGAGTCTTGAATCTGACCTTCACAATTCCCCTTTTTGACTCAACACCCCATGCTCCCCTTGAAGTGCCCCGCGCTACCCCTAATGTGCCCCACGCTCCCCCGAATACAGCCCAAGCTTCCCCAAATGTTAGAATCTAGCAGCAGGAATGGATGAACTAGCAGGATGCAGGAGTACAAGTAGTAAACCCTAATTGGGTTGTACCCCATATGGGCTACCCCACTACAGCCTAGACAATATGCAGCACATATAGTTTGACACACCCCCATAGGCAAACTAGAGGAGAACAATGGGTCACACGACCAGTCAAGAGAAGCAAAACAAGCTCAGGGTGGATCACAACGTCACCACGCATTCCGAGCACAAGCAAAGGGCCACAAGGCCAGTTCACATGCAGAGATATATATGCAGCAATAACAGTACAGTGATGGCTACCTAGCAAGAGCCAGCATGCAGGTATATATATAGATCACAGTACAAGCAGAGACTACAGCAAGTGTGGAAACGTAGGCACAAGGCCCAACAGAGTACAAAAGCGCTGATGATCACCAGACGGAAGTGCCTTGGTGAATATATCAGCAGTGTTGGCCCGAGTGGCCACGTGACGAAGACGAAGCTGGCCTCGCTGCTGCAACTCTCGAGCCAGGAAGTAACGCAGAGCAATGTGCTTCGTTCTGTGCTCCAGTCTGTGCTCCTCACACAAGGCAATGGCCGCCTTGTTGTCAACGTACAGCACTGGAGGAGAACGAGGCCGCTCACCCAAGTCAGTTAGCAGGTAGGTGAGCCAGCGTAACTCCTGCGCAGCCATGGCGGTGGCGTAGATCTCAGCCTCACAACTGGAGCTGAGAACAGAAGACGAGCGTGTAGACCGCCAAGAAACAGAGCCAGAGCCAAGGCTGAAGGTGTAACCCTGTGACGACCGCTGTGTAGTCTGGTCGTCAACCCAAGACGCGTCTGAGTGCCCAGTGAGGACCACCTCACTCCGTCCTCCAAGCACGAGCCCCATGCCCGATGTACAGCACAAGTAGCGCAGTACCCTCTTAGCAGCAGCCATGTGCTCTGGTCGGTGCCTACCAGGAGCCACGTAGCGAGCGAGAAGGCCAAGAGGGTACGCAAGGTCAGGACGAGTGCAGGTCATCAGGTACATGAGACAGCCCACTAGCTCTGGGTAAGGACCACTCGGCTCTACGGACTCGTCCGAAGGTGGAGCTGAGAGCGAGTGACTTGTAGCCAGAGGAGTGTGCTGTGGCGAGGACCAGGTGAAGCCGAAGCGCTGAAGGACCTGCTGCACCATGTGTGACTGAGTCAGTGTGATGGTGCGGCGTGCTCTGTCCCGGGTGATCTGCAAGCCAAGGTAACTGCGCAGCTCACCCAGGTCTGTGCACGTGTGTCTCTTCTGCAGCTCCGACTTCACCAAGGCGAGAGCCTCAGTGTCAGTAGTGGCAAAGACCAAGTCGTCGACGTACACGAGGATGTAGAACGGTGGCAGCGAAGTGTCGGTGCGCAGAAACAGCGACGGGTCAGCTGTCGAAGGAGCAAACCCAAGAGCCGCCAGTGTCGTCCTCAGTGTGTCGTGCCACTCACGTGGCGCCTGGCGGAGACCGTAGACTGGCCGCCGGAGGCTCCACTGGGTACCAGGAGGGAACGACCCAGTGAAGCCAGGTGGGCGGCGCAGCCAGATCTCCTCGTGCAGGCTGCCCTGTAAGAAAGCTGTGCTGAAGTCAAGAGAGTGAAGCTCGTAGTCACGCTGAGCGGCAACGTGCAGCAGCACCCGAAGAGTAGTCATCTTCGGTGTGGGGGAGAAGGTCTGGAAGAAGTCAACTCCCTCTCGCTGACTGAAGCCTCTAGCAACGTAACGAGCCTTGAAGACAGGCGGAGAACCCGGCGGCCGCTTCACCCTGAAAATCCGCATGCCATCGACGATGTTCGCCCCAGGAGGGGGAACCTCATCGACGTAAGTGCCTGTGGACTTCCAGGATGCCATCTCTGCGTCCATGGCTGTCTGCCACTGAGAGGAGTACTTACCCGCGATCGCCTCAGCGTAAAAGCGCGGGGTCGGGATGTCTGGTGCATCCGGGTCTCCCTCAGGGGCAAGCAGCATGGCCACGAGATGAGGTGCAGCAGCCGCAACACACTCAAGGTCCTCGTGCCTGTCCTCAAGGACGTCCGTGCTAAGAGCACACTCACCTCCGACGGACGGAGGACAGACAGACTCAGACTCAGCAACAAGACTGGCAGCGAAGTCTAGACGACAGGCAACAGCAAAGTCAACAAGCTCAGCGACAAGAGCAGACGCAGCAGTAGACTCAAACGACGGGTCAGTGACAACAGTGGCTAGCAGACGCGTGACAGTAGGGTGCTCAGCACGAAACCGGTCAGACGCAGGGTCCGGAACGTCAGGCAAAGAGGACGCAGGAGGAGACGGCAGAGGAACAGGCTGCGGAGCAGAGGAAGGACGACCGGCTGGGGACAGCCAACTGACGCGAACGAGGAACACGACGACCGGTACGACCAGGACGAACAGGCGAAACAGGACGCGACGCAGGCTCACGACGCTCAGCAGGACTACCAGTCTGCTCAGTGTAAGGAGAAGGAGCAGGCAGCGGTGAGCCAGGCTGTAACGGAAGACCAGTAGACGACGGGAGAGTAAGAACCTGACGAAGAACAGAGTCAGACGGCGGCAGAGACGACGGAGACGGCAGAGCGAAGAACAGTCGTGTCGGCGCAGCTGCACCAGTACCGGTAGCTCCAGCCCCAGTACCTCCAGCAGCTCCAGTACCTCCAGCAGCTCCAGTACCTCCAGCAGCTCCAGAAGCTCCAGTCCCAGAGCCGACACCTCCAGTCCCAGGGTCTCCAACCTCTGTGTCTCCAGCAGCAGCACCCCCAGAACCAGCACCTCCAGTCCCAGGGTCTCCAGCCTCAGTGTCTCCAGCAGCAGCACCCCCGAAAGCAGCACCTCCAGTCCCAGGGTCTCCAGCCTCAGTGTCTCCAGCACGAGCACCTCCAGAACCAGCGACTCCAGCACCTCCAGTAGACAAAGGACCAGCACCACTCCTAGCTCCAGGGACGTCAGCAGAAGTACCTCCAGTAGCAGAGCCCCGGGCTCCAGCAGCGCGACGCTGACGGCGACCGTACCAGTCCTGCAGCTGCTGTGAGGTGAGAGGCACACGTGGACGAAGGCGGCTACTCCAAGGAGACCGCGCAACAGCAGACTCAGAACCCTCAGCGCCCGCACCCCCAACGGCTCCAGAACCTCCGGTGTCAGTACCCTCAGCACCAGTACCTCCAGCGGCTCCAGAACCTCCAGCGCGAGCACCCTCAGCAGCTCCAGAACCTCCAGCTCCAGCGCCACCAGTACTAGGCCCTCCAGCAGCTCCCGAACCTCCAGCGCCAGCACCCTCAGTAGCTCCAGAACCTCCAGCGTCAGTACCGCCAAGCTCAGCACCCCCAGACCCCTCACACTCAGGCTCAGCACCACCAGGCTCCACACCCTCAAGCTCCGCACCCTCAGGCTCAGTACCCCCAGGCTCAGCACCCCCAGGCTCCGTACCCCCAGGCTCAGCACCCCCAGAAGTAGCACCCCGAGCAGGACCACCCTCAGTAGGACCTGAGTCACCAGTGACCTCAACCGGCGCAGTCAAGGGAGGAGGGTCTACCTGAGAAACACCTGAAGGAGCAGGACCTGGAGCGGGGAGGGGGTCTACCTGGGGAGCACCTGGAGCGAGGAAGAGCGGCGGGGGGGGGAGCGGGGCAGTGCGGTAGGGGAAGAGACGGTAAAAGGGAACCGACTCGTCGAACGTGACGTCCTGAGACGCAAAGACACGGCGCGAGGTGGGGTGGTAAAACTGCCAACCAGGCGCGTCAGGGACAAAGCCAAGGAAGACACAGGGAACAGCGCGGGAGGAGAGCTTGTCCGCGGTGGTATCGCGGACAAAGGCACAAGCACCCCAGACCCGGAAACGCGACGCATCGCCAACCTTCCCCGTCCACAGCAGTGTGGGCGAGGTCTCCGGCAAGGAGACACGGGGCCAGAGGTTGAGCTGATGCGCGGCGTACCGGACCGCAAACGGCCACAGAAAATGGGGGGCAGCCGCATGGATCATGGAGGTACGAGCGACCTCCATGACTAAGCCAATGCGGCGCTCAGCAACCCCATTCTGCTGCGGAGAGTCCGGAAGCGTGAACGTCTGGCGGATGCCGCGCTCCGCACAGTAGGCTGCCAAGAGGTCGGAGGAGAACTCACCACCTCTGTCAGAGTGCAGACGCAGGACAGAAAAGTCCGACCGGAACCGCTCGCGGAGCTGGAGACGAACTGCGCGGATCCAGGGGATCAAAACAGCAGGGACATCCGCCTTGCTCCGCAAGGGGAAGACCGTGGTGTAACGCGTGTAGTCGTCGACAACCAGCAGGAAGTACCGCTCGTGGCCCTGTCCCTAGACGCGGGCTGGGCCCCACACGTCCAGGTGGAGCGTCTGCAGTGGAGCCTCTGTGGGAGGAAACGAGGAGGAGTGAGGAGCGGCGCGCTGCCGCCCCTCGACGCAAGGAATGCAGGGCGGCGCAGGCGAAGGAGGCACGTCACGTCACGTCACGTCACGCAGAGACCTAGGAAGATTTGAGACCAGGGAGCGAGACTGCATGCTACGCAGGCGAGGCAAGGAGGGGTGACCAAGGCGGTGGTGCCACAGGAGAGTGTCGTGCGACAAAGCGCGACACTCGCAGGGGGCCGCCAGCTGACCAGACGTAGACGCAGACGCAGCTACCTGAGGGGACTCAGTGGTCAGTGTGTACAGACTCGAGCCAGGTGCACGGGTGAACGTGGCCAAGTGCCGGCCCGTCCTAGCACACGTACAGTGAGTCACTCGCTGACTCGCAGGAGTGAACTGGTCAACCCCCCGATCCTGGAGGTCAGCTCCACTCACCAAGTTCGTAGAGAACGAGGGGAGGTAAAGACCTGACAGCGAGCCGGACGGGGCGGCCGGACACGGCAGAACCGTGGAGTAGTGAGCAAGGACTGGACCCCCGGAGGGGTCCGCCAGGGAGACTGGAACTGGCCGACTAAGCGGCGTGAGTGTGGTGCAGTCGCGAAAGAAGGAGCGGGAAGCTCCTGAGTCAAGGGTGAAGGTGTGCGAGACCGCAGTGGGCGCAGTACCAGAGAGAGCAGACTCACCAGCACCTGAAGCCACGGCCTCACCAGTACCTAGAGCAGTAGACGTACTAGCACCGAGAGCAGCAGCCTCACCAGCACCTAGAGCAGGAGACGCACTAGCACCTAGAGCAGCAGCCTCACCAGGGTCAGGCGGTACGCACAGGTAACAGGCACGGTCAGCACTAGTAGGCAATGCATACATGGCAGTGAGAATAGCATCATAGTCAAGCGCAAAGATATCTACCCTCTGTCCATGCAGCTCCAGCCAGGTGGGGAGCTCAGCCTCGTCGCCAACACTGTGCGCCAGTCGTCGCTCAGACGGGCGAAGCAGCGGGACTGTGTGTGACCAAGCGTCCCACAAGGCTGACCAGTCCTAGCACCTGTGCGAATGACGTACGGGCAACGAACTGTACGCGTAGACCTGCTACACTGAGCGTACCACTCATGGAGCTGCTGGAGCGTAAGTGTCTCGCGTGGACGCCGCTGCAGCTGCAGCTGGCCACTGCCAGACGCTCCCAACTGACCAGCTCCAGGGCGACAGCTACGACGGCTACCGCGACAACCCCAGCTAGTATACCACTCATCAAGCTGCTGGGGCGTGAGAGGCTCGCGTGAACGTCGCTGGAGCTGCATCTGGCCACCTGCCAGTAGCAGTAGCAGCAGCAGTAGCGCGGGCAGGGCAGGCGCGACAGGCAGGCAGGCAAGCCGACAGGCAGGCAGGCCGGCAGGCAGACAGGCAGGCAGGCAGGCAGGCAGGCAGACAGACAGGCAGGCCGGCAGGCAGGCAGGCAGGCAGGCAGGCAGGCCGGCAGGCAGGCAGGCAGGCGCGCAGGCAGGCAGACAGGCAGGCCGGCAGGCAGGCAGGCAGCCAGGCAGGCAGGCAGGCAGGCAGACAGGCAGGCCGTCAGGCAGGCAGGCAGGCGCTCACCAAAGGCTAGGAGAGCACGCGCTCACCGGGCGAGCAGGGCCGGCGCTCGACGGGCGGCGGCCGAGTAGGCGCACGACAGCGGCGACGTCGGGGCCGCAACACCGGCTGCAGAGCAGGGCCGAAGCAGCTGCAGGGCGGGGCCGCTTCAGCGGCAGTAGCAGGGTGGGGCCGCGTCAGCGGCAGGTCGGGGCCGTGGCAGCTGCAGGGCGGGGCCGCATCAGCGGCAGGTCGGGGCCGAGGCAGAGGGCCGCGCGCGGCTCGGCGCGGGCTGCGTTGACAGCACGCTGAGCTGCTGCAGGCCGCGCGCGGCCGCGCTAGGCAGTAGCGGGCCGCGCGCGGCTCGGCGCGGGCTGTTGCGGGCCGCGCGCGGGCCGCGCGAGGCAGTAGCAGGCCGCGCGCGGCTCGGCGCGGGCTGCTGCGGGCCGCGCGCGGGCCTCGCGAGGCCGTAGCAGGCCGCGCGCGGCTCGACGCGGGCTGCGTGGGCTCGGCGCGGGCTGCGCGCGGCAGCAGCGGGCTGCGCGCGGCTCGGTGCGGGCTGCGCGCGGCTGCAGCGGGCTGCGCGCGGCTCGGTGCGGGCTGCGCGCGGCTGCAGCAGGAATGGATGAACTAACAGGATGCAGGAGTACAAGTAGTAAACCCTAATTGGGTTGTACCCCATATGGGCTACCCCACTACAGCCTAAACAATATGCAGTACATATAGTTTGACACACCCCCATAGGCAAAGTGGGGGAGAACAAGGGGTCACACGACCAGTCAAGAGAAGCAAAACAAGCTCAGGGTGGATCACAACGTCACCACGCATTCCGAGCACAAGCAAAGGGCCACAGGGCCAGTTCACATGCAGAGATATATATGCAGCAATAACAGTACAGTGATGGCTACCTAGCAAGAGCCAGCATGCATATATATATATATATATATATATATATATATATATATATATATATATATATATATATATATATATATATATATATATATATATATATATATATATATATATCACAGTACAAGCAGAGACTACAGCAAGTGTGGAAACGTAGGCACAAGGCCCAACAGAGTACAAAAGCGCTGATGATCACCAGACGGAAGTGCCTTGGTGAATATATCAGCAGTGTTGGCCCGAGTGGCCATGTGGCGAAGACGAAGCTGGCCTCGCTGCTGCAACTCTCGAGCCAGGAAGTAACGCAGAGCAATGTGCTTCGTTCTGTGCTCCAGTCTGTGCTCCTCACACAAGGCAATGGCGGCCTTGTTGTCGACGTACAGCACTGGAGGAGAACGAGGCCGCTCGCCCAAGTCGGTCAGCAGGTAGGTGAGCCAGCGTAACTCCTGTGCAGCCATAGCTGTGGCGTAGATCTCAGCCTCACAACTGGAGCTGAGAACTGAAGACGAGCGTGTAGAACGCCACGAAACTGAACCAGAGCCAAGGCTGAAGGTGTAACCCTGTGACGACCGCTGAGTAGCCTGGTCGTCAACCCAAGAAGCGTCTGAGTGCCCAGTGAGGACAACTGGGCTCGTCCCTCCAAGCACTAGCCCCATGCCTGATGTGCTGCACAAGTAGCGCAGTACCCTCTTAGCAGCAGCCATGTGCTCAGGTCGGTGCCGACCAGGAGCCACGTAGCGAGCCAGAAGACCAAGAGGGTACGCGAGGTCAGGTCGAGTGCAAGTCATCAGGTACATGAGGCAGCCGACTAGCTCTGGGTAAGGACCACTCGGCTCTACGGACTCGTCCGAAGGTGGAGCTGAGAGCGTGTGACCTGTAGCCAGAGGAGTGGCCTGTGCTGAAGACCAGGTGAAGCCGAAGCGCTGAAGGACCTGCTGCACCATGTGTGACTGAGTCAAGGTGATGGTGCGGCGTGCTCTGTCCCGGGTGATCTGCAAGCCAAGGTAGCTGCACAGCTCACCCAAGTCTGTGCACGTGTGTCTCTTCTGCAGCTCCGACTTCACGTGGGCGAGAGCCTCAGTGTCAGCAGTGGCAAAAACCAAGTCGTCGACGTACACGAGGATGTAGAACGGCGGCAGTGAAGTGTCGGTGCGCAGAAACAGCGACGGGTCAGCAGTAGAAGGCACGAACCCAAGAGCCGCAAGCGTAGTCCTCAGTGTGTCGTGCCACTCACGTGGCGCCTGGCGGAGACCGTAGACCGGCCGCCGGAGGCTCCACTGGGTACCAGGAGGGAACGACCCAGTGAAGCCCGGGGGGCGGCGCAGCCAGATCTCCTCGTGCAGGCTGCCCTGCAAGAAAGCTGTGCTGAAGTCAAGAGAGTGAAGCTCGTAGTCACGGTGAGCAGCAACGTGCAGCAGCACCCGAAGAGTGGTCATCTTCGGGGTGGGGGAGAAGGTCTGGAAGAAGTCAACTCCCTCTCGCTGACTGAAGCCTCGAGCAACGTAACGAGCCTTGAAGACAGGCGGAGAACCTGGCGGCCGCTTCACCCTGAAAATCCACATGCCACTGACGATGTTCGCCCCAGGAGGGGGAACCTCGTCGACGTAAGTGCCAGTGGACTTCCAGGATGCCATCTCTGCGTCCATGGCTGTCTGCCACTGAGAGGAGTACTCACCCGCGATCGCCTCAGCGTAAGAGCACGGGGTCGGGATGTCTGGTGCATCCGGGTCTCCCTCAGGGGCAAGCAGCATGGCAACGAGATGAGGCGCAGCGGCTGCAAGACACTCAAGGTCCTCGTGCCTGTCCTCAAGGACGTCCGTGCTAAGAGCACACTCACCCCCGACGGACGGAGGACAGACAGACTCAGACTCAGTAACAAGACTGGCAGCGAAGTCTAGACGACAGGCAGCAGCAAAGTCAACAAGCTCATCGACAAGAGCAGACGCAGCAGTAGACTCAAACGACGGGTCAGTGACAACTGTGGCTAGTAGACGCGTGACAGTAGGGTGCTCAGCACGAAACCGGTCAGACGCAGGGTCCGGAACGTCAGGCAAAGAGGACGCAGGAGGAGACGGCAGAGGAACAGGCTGCGGAGCAGAGGAAGGACGACGGACTACGAGGTGTGCGCTGGGGACAGCCGGCTGACGCGAACGAGGAACACGACGACCGGTACGACTAGGACGAACAGGCGAAACAGGACGCGACGCAGGCTCACGACGCTCAGCAGGACTACCAGTCTGCTCAGTGTAAGGAGAAGGAGCAGGCAGCGGTGAGCCAGGCTGTAACGGAAGACCAGTAGACGACGGGAGAGTAAGAACCTGACGAAGAACAGAGTCAGACGGCGGCAGAGACGACGGAGACGGCGGAGCGAAGAACCGTCGTGTCGGCGCAGCTGCACCAGGACCGGCAGCTCCAGCAGCTCCAGTGCCTCCAGCAGCTCCAGTACCTCCAGCAGCTCCAGTACCTCCAGCAGCTCCAGAAGCTCCAGTCCCAGAGCCGACACCTCCAGTCCCAGGGTCTCCAACCTCTGTGTCTCCAGCAGCAGCACCCCCAGAACCAGCACCTCCAGCCCCAGGGTCTCCAGCCACATGGTCTCCAGCCTCAGTGTCTCCAGCAGCAGCACCCCCAGAGCCAGCACCTCCAGTCCCAGGGTCTCCAGCCTCAGTGTCTCCAGTACGAGCACCTCCAGAACCAGCGACTCCAGCACCTCCAGTAGACAAAGGACCAGCACCACTCCTAGCTCCAGCAGCGCGACGCTGACGGCGACCGTACCAGTCCTGCAGCTGCTGTGGGGTGAGAGGCACACGTGGACGAAGGCGGCTACTCCAAGGAGACCGCGCAACAGCAGACTCAGAACCCTCAGCGCCCGCACCCCCAACGGCTCCAGAACCTCCGGTGTCAGTACCCTCAGCACCAGTACCTCCAGCGGCTCCAGAACCTCCAGCGCGAGCACCCTCAGCAGCTCCAGAACCTCCAGCTCCAGCGCCACCAGTACTAGGCCCTCCAGCAGCTCCCGAACCTCCAGCGCCAGCACCCTCAGTAGCTCCAGAACCTCCAGCGTCAGTACCGCCAAGCTCAGCACCCCCAGACCCCTCACACTCAGGCTCAGCACCACCAAGCTCCACACCCTCAAGCTCCGCACCCGCAGGCTCAGCACCCCCAGGCTCCGCACCCCAAGGCTCAGCACCCCCAGAAGTAGCACCCCGAGCAGGACCACCCTCAGTAGGACCTGAGTCACCAGTGACCTCAACCGGCGCAGTCAAGGGAGGAGGGTCTACCTGAGAGACACCTGAAGGAGCAGGACCTGGAGCGGGGAGGGGGTCTACCTGGGGAGCACCTGGAGCGAGGAAGAGCGGCGGGGGGGGGAGCGGGGCAGTGCGGTAGGGGAAGAGACGGCGTCGAACGTGACACCCTGAGACGCAAAGACACGGCGCGAGGTGGGGTGGTAAAACTGCCAACCAGGCGCGTCAGGGACAAAGCCAAGGAAGACACAGGGAACAGCGCGGGCGGAGAGCTTGTCCGCGGTGGTATCGCGGACAAATGCACGAGCACCCCAGACCCGGAAACGCGACGCATCGCCAACCTTCCCCGTCCACAGCAGTGTGGGCGAGGTCTCCGGCAAGGAGACACCGGGGCAGAGGTTGAGCTGATGCGCGGCGTACCGGACCGCAAACGGCCACAGGAAATGGGGGGCAGCCGCATGGACCATGGAGGTACGAGCGACCTCCATGACTAAGCCAATGCAGCGCTCAGCAACCCCATTCTGCTGTGGAGAGGCCGGAAGCGTGAACGACTGGGTGATGCCGTGCTCCGCACAGTAGGCTGCCAAGAGGTCAGAGGAGAACTCACCACCTCTGTCAGAGTGCAGACGCAGGTTAGGAAAGTCCCGCCGGAATCGCTCGCGGAGCTGGAGACGAACAGTGCGGATCCAAGGGATCAAAACATCAGGGACGTCCCCCTTGCTCTGCAAGGGGAAGACCGTGGTGTAACGCGTGTAGTCGTCGACGACCAGCAGGAAGTACCGCTCGCGGCCCTGTCCCTGGACGCGGGCTGGGCCCCACACGTTCAGGTGGAGCGTCTGCAGGGGAGCCTCTGTGGGAGGAAACGAGGAGGAGTGAGGAGCGGCGCGCTGCCGCCCCTCGACGCAAGGAATGCAGGGCGGCGCAGGCGAGGGAGGGAGGGCAGGCAGAGACCTGGGAAGACCAGAGACCAGGAGGCGAGAGTGCATGCTACGTAGGCGAGGCAAGGAGGGGTGACCAAGGCGGTGGTGCCACAGGAGAGTGTCGTGCGACAAAGCGCGACACTCGCAGGGGGCCGCCAGCTGACCAGACGTAGACGCAGACGCAGCTACCTGAGGGGACTCAGTGGTCAGTGTGTACAGACTCGAGCCAGGTGCACGGGTGAACGTGGCCAAGTGCCGGCCCGTCCTAGCACACGTGCAGTGAGTCACTCGCTGACTCGCAGGAGTGAACTGGTCAACCCCGTGATCCTGGAGGGCAGCTCCACTTACCAAGTTCGTAGAGAACGAGGGGAGGTAAAGACCTGACAGGAAGCCAGACGGGACGGCCGGACACGGCAGAACCGTGGAGTAGTGGGCAAGGACTGGACCCCTAGAGGGGTCCGCCAGGGAGACCGGAACTGGCCGACTGAGCGGCGTGAGTGTGGTGCAGTCGTGAAAGAAAGAGCGAGAAGCTCCTGAGTCAAGGGTGAAGGTGTGCAAGACCGCAGCAGGCGCAGTACCAGAAAGAGCAAACTCACCAGCACCTAGAGCAGCAGTCTCACCAGCACCTAGAGCAGGAGACGCACGAGCACCTAGAGCAGCAGCCTCACCAGTACCGAGAGCAGCAGGCGCTATACCAGGGTCAGGCGGGACGCACAGGTAACAGGCACGGTCGACACTAGTAGGCAATGCATACATGGCAGTGAGAATAGCATCATAGTCAAGTGCAAAGATATCTACCCTCTGTCCAAGCAGCTCCGGCCAGCAGGAGCTCAGCCTCGTCTCCAAACACGGTACGCCAGGCGTCGCTCAGACGGGCGAAGCAGCGGACTGTGTGTGACCAAGCGTCCCACAAGGCTGACCAGTCCTAGCACCTGTGCGAATGACGTACGGGCAGCGAACGGTACGCGTAGACCTGCTACACTGAGTGTACCACTCCTGGAGCTGCCGGGGCGTAAGTGTCTCGCGAGGACGCCCCTGCAGCTGCAGCTGGCCACTGCCAGACGCCCCCAACTGACCAGCTCCAGGGCGACTGCTACGACGGCCACCTCGACAGCCCCAAACCCTATACCACTCATCAAGCTGCTGGGGCGTGAGAGACACGCAGGAACGACGCTGGAGCTGCATCTGGCCACCTGCTAATAGCAGGAGTAGTAGCAGTAGCGCGGGCAGGGCAGGCGCGACAGGCAGGCAGGCAAGCAGGCAGGCAGGCAGGCCGACAGGCAGGCAGGCAGGCAGGCAGGCAGACAAGCCGGCAGGCAGGCAGGCAGACAGGCCGGCAGGCAGGCAGGCAGGCAGGCAGACAGGCCGGCAGGCAGGCAGGCAGGCAAGCAGGCAGGCAGGCAGGCCGGCAGGCATGCAGGCGGGCAGCAGACAGGCAGGCAGGCAGGCAGACAGGCAGGCCGGCAGGCAGGCAGGCAGGCAGACAGGCAGGCAGGCAGACAGGCAGGCAGGTGCTCACCAAAGGCTGGAAGAGCAGGCGCTCGCCGGGCGAGCAGGGTCGGCGCTCGACGGGCGGCGGCCGAGTAGGCGCACGACAGTGGCGACGTCGGGGCCGCAACAACGGCTGCAGAGTAGGGCCGCGGCAGCTGCAGGGCGGGGCCGCTTCAGTAGGGGGCCGCGGCAGCTTGCAGGGCGGGCCGCTTCAGCGGGCAGTTGCAGGGTGGGGCGCGTCAGCGGCAGGTCGGGGTCGCGGCAGCTGTAGGGCGGGGCCGCATCGGGCTGCGCTGACAGCGCGCTGGGCTGCTCCAGGCGCGCGCGGCCGCGCTAGGCAGTAGCGGGCCGCGCGCGGCTCGGCGCGGGCTGCTGCGGGCCGCGCGAGGCAGTAGCAGGCCGCGCGCGGCTCGGCGCGGGCTGCTGCGGGCCGCGCGCGGGCCTCGCGAGGCCGTAGCAGGCCGCGCGCGGCTCGACGCGGGCTGCGTGGGCTCGGCGCGGGCTGCGCGCGGCAGCAGCGGGCTGCGCGCGGCTCGGTGCGGGCTGCGCGCGGCTCGGTGCGGGCTGCGCGCGGCTGCAGCGGGCTGCGCGGGCTCGGTGCGGGCTGCGCGCGGCTGCAGCGGGCTGCGCGCGGCTCGGTGCGGGCTGCGCGGGCTCGGTGCGGGCAGCGCGCGGCAGCAAGGGGCCTAACGGTCTGCAGGGGCTGTTCGCGGGCCTGAACGGCGTGTAGTGGCGGTGCGCGGGCCTTACGGGCCTCTAGAAGCAGCGCGCTGGCCTAGGGCAGCAGGAGGCAGCGCTAGGGCTGCTGGACGGCGCACGTAGTGCAGCACGTCACAAGGCAAGGCAAGGCAGGCAGGTACGTGGGGTAGCGCGGTAACCGCAGCGGTAGGTGGGCCCGAAAAAAAAACGGTCATACAGACCTTAGTGCTCTGAAACCATGTTAGAATCTAGCAGCAGGAATGGATGAACTAACAGGATGCAGGAGTACAAGTAGTAAACCCTAATTGGGTTGTACCCTATATGGGCTACCCCACTACAGCCTAAACAATATGCAGCACATATAGTTTGACACGCGCGGCTGCAGCGGGCTGCGCGCGGCTCGGTGCGGGCTGCGCGCGGCTCGGCGCGGGCTGCGTGGGCTCGGTGCGGGCTGCGCGCGGCTCGGTGCGGGCAGCGCGCGGCAGCAAGGGGCCTAACGGTCTGCAGGGGCTGTTCGCGGGCCTGAAGGGCGTGTAGGGGCGGCGCGCGGGCCTTACGGGCCTCTAGGGGCAGCGCGCTGGCCTAGGGCAGCAGGAGGCAGCGCTAGGGCTGCTGGACGGCGCGCATAGTGCAGCACGTCACAAGGCAAGGCAAGGCAGGCAGGTACGTGGGGTAGCGCGGTAACCGCAGCGGTAGGTGGGCCCGAAAAAAAACGGTCCTACGGACCTTAGTGCTCTGATACCATGTTAGAATCTAGCAGCAGGAATGGATGAACTAGCAGGATGCAGGAGTACAAGTAGTAAACCCTAATTGGGTTGTACCCCATATGGGCTACCCCACTACAGCCTAGACAATATGCAGCACATATAGTTTGACACCAAATGCGCCTCATGCCCCATTCTTTCCCTGGTCTCCCCCACCCCGTTTTCATTCAACGCCAAATGCTGCAACCCACACCCCCCCCAATGCGCTCTTCTCTCCTTTCCCCGGCCACTTTCCCCACCAGCCCGTGCTCTCTTCCGGCGGGCGCGTCTGTTTGTGTCGGGGCACGGAGCCGCCTTCGCCAATGTCATCTTCATGCCCGCCAACTCCTCCATCTACGAGATCCGCCCGCGCAAGTGTTACAACGCCTGTTACAATAACCTTGCGCATGCCTGCTCTGTGCGTTACCACCTCTCGTTCGGAGACGGCACGTGTTATTCGTCTGTGACAGCCAACTTGACTCATGTGAGGGAGACTCTTTCCAGAATAGCGCAGAGATTTAGAGACGAGGATGCTGAGTTGGCTGAACAATAAGGCGATACGAATAATGTTCTTTTCTGGCTTATGTAAGCATTATTTCGTTATCAAGTGGTTCAGTTTGTGGTCAGATGCGGCAAGGCTATGTGCTGTGTTTGCTCAGAACCTGAAGAGCAGACCCTGAAAATTGTTCCGGACAAGGCGGTTTTGTTAGGTTATGACGGAATTGTATGAATGAGGCAAGCAAAGAAACAAACAAGAACCGTAATACCCCGGATAGAAGCGCAGGCCTCGGATAAGCGCCGGCGCTTATAAAGGGATGAGGGCGCTTATATCCGGTCCTCGATTATAAGCGCACCCCCTAAAAATTTATGATTTATTATAAGCGCATGTCGAATATTATCTGAAAATCAGTCGAAATCCAGAAACGAATTTCACCTTACCAGGGAAGCGAAGTACAGTTCCACTTTCCCACTCACATCACACTTGCTGCGCGTCTAGTCAGCACGCGCTGTCGCTTAGTCAGCATGTGTTGGCAGGGAATCAATCCCTGCCAAGTTGCTCGAGAGTCAAATTCGCGACCCCATATATTTTCGATCCGATTATAATTGGCAGAACGAGATCTACAGTTTGGTGTTAAAATATAACTTAATTTCATTTTGCCGTTATATAAGCGCATGCGCTTATAAATTTCCTCAATTATAAGCGCACAAAAAAAAACAGTGTTTTATTACAACCCCAGGGGCGCTTCTATCCGGGGTATGACGGAACACTGATAAACTCAAGTTTCACGTCACATCACAGTAGAAAGCTGACCGATCCATTATGGTTGTTTCCCTCCCTCCCATTCATTCCATTCCCACGAACTGCATGGCATCACACCAGTTTTCGACGTGTTGGCTTTATATATACAGGCATAGGCATCATTGCAAGCCTTCCTTTGGTTTTGAAGTTGTATGGTCACATGACGCTAATCCAACATTTCTATGTACAGCTCACAGTACGCGAAAGAGAGCCGATTGAAGCGGATATGAAGCCCGAAATTTGAATTGCAAAATCAGCCTTCAGGAAGCGGAGAACTGGGCGCCGCATTCAAAATGACAGCTTCGTAATACTGACGATTTAGGTGACGCTCTTGCTGTCGAGTGCGAGTATAGGCTCGATCTGCGTATTTTTCACCCCCTTTCAAGTGAAACTAACGGCGACTATCTCTTGTGCGCCTTTCAGGCCTGCTGCTCTGCTCGTTAGTGGCTTCCCGACGTCATTATTCATCGCCGTTCTTTCTTCTACGCGCTTTGCCCGCAATTTCACTTAGCAAATTGACAGTCATCCTTCGAACTCGAAAGACATCTCTTTTCGTGCCCAGCAGTCCCTCGCTGGTGATTTCGCCGCGTCTGTCAAAAGCCCAGCGGTCGCTCCCAGGTGACTGCGCGAATAGTTTCAACATGGCGAAGGGTAACGACACCAGCGCGAAGTACTTGCGAGAGCAGATGGACACCATGTTGTATACTGGAGATGAGCGGAACGAGAGGGAGCGGACGGACGAGAGGGAATGGGGGAACGACTGGGAGTGGAGGCTTGAACTGAAGAAAGCGCGGAAAGCTTTAGCCGAGGCAAGACGGCGGGAAGAGGAGCTGGAAGGAATGGTGAGGGAGGGCGAGAGGGCGATGTGGGAGCTGGAGGAGTGGATTGCGTGCAAGGTGGACGCCATGTCGTCGCTGACTGCCGAGCTTCGCGAGGAGTGGATGAAGGAAGCAGTGCTGTCACGGGCCGATGGAGCTCGCAAGCGGGCGCGCTTGGCGGACGCCGCCCCCTCGCATCCGATGGTGATGATGGAGGTGAGTGCGCACGACACGCTCCACGCCAACGTTAGGCCACACCACGCCACAGTATCATGCCATGCCGTGCCATGCCATGCCATGCCATGCCAGGCCATGCCATGCCATACATGCGATGCGATGCCATGCCATACACACATCTCACCGTGCATGTCGCACGTGCAACCCCATGCCCCGTATTACATGTAAGACGGGGTTGAGCGCACGACTTATTCCATGCTAATATGTAAGGTCCTAGCATGCCTTGTCCCCATCTGCAATGCACGCCATCCTACTCTCCTTGCCCATCCATGCATACTTTATCTTTTTTTCCCACTGTTACCCTCTTCTCGACACCCTCATCTCTCTCACTCTTCTCTCTCCCGCCTCCCAGCTCACTCCCTCTACTTTTGTCGTCCTTACTCGTTGCGACCGGCACCGCCCTTCCCACCTCCCTATTCCCCCCCTCCCTGTAGCATGCCTTTATTTCTCCCGAGCAGGCATTGTCCTTGGCTCGGCAGGACAGGACAGGCCAGTCGGGGGCCTGTACACCTCACACCCTGCACGGCTCATCGTGGTCTTTCTCGTTCCCCCACACACCCTTTTCCCTCCCTAACCCCCTTCGTCGGATCAACCACGTGGCAGAATCTGGCGGCTCTGTCTGCCCATGCAGAGGCCATCCGTTCAATGGTGCAGGGAGTGAGGAGGCTGGCGTTTAGGCTTGAGGTCCGGACGGCACACACGGATAGAACGCAAGAGGAGAAATAGGAATGGGGGGAGAAGCCGCACGAAAAGGAGAACGAGGTGGGGGGACAGGTGCAGGAAGAGGGGTTGAGGGACGAGGCAGAGGAAACGACGAAGAGAATGGATGAGCCGATGGGAGATGGACGTGTGGGTTCCAAGAACGAGACTTGGAAGCAAGGGTTTTGGGCAGGGCCAGGGTTTAAGCAAGAGGAAGGAGCAGGCGACGAGGCAGAGGCGGAGAACGAAAACGAAGCAGAGGGGAGGGATCGGGGCGTACACGGTCAGCAGAGCAATGGACAAAGCAAGGAGCAGAGCAAGGCGCAGAGCCAGGCACAGAGCAGAGGGCAGGGCAACGGGAAAGGCAAGGCCCAGAGCAAGGGGCAAGGAAAGGGGCAGAGCAAGGGGCAGAGCAAGGGGCAGAGCAAGGGGCAGAGCAAGGGGCAGAGCAAGGGGCAGAGCAAGGGGCAGAGCAAGGGGCAGAACAAGGGGCAGAACAAGGGGCAGAACAAGGGGCAGAACAAGGGGCAGAACAAGGGGCAGAACAAGGGGCAATGCAAAGCCCAGAGCAAGGGGCACAGCAACGGGCAGAACAAGGGGCAGATCGAGGGGCAGAACAAGTGGAAGGGCAAGGGGCAAGGGAGGGGCGCCCGGCCGATGTGGAGAGACAGTCAACGAGGCAAGCGGTTGCAGAAGAGGTAGCTGTGCAGGAGGAGGTGGTTGACAATCTTTCCATGGTGCAGGTGAGCGGGGCGAGGAGAGAGGGGCGACTGGGGGGTGGTTGTGAGAGGGGCGGTTGAGAGGAATCCGCGCATGAGGGACTTGGCAACAGTCAACGCCTCCTTGAAAATGTGAGTGAGAAGCATCTGGCATGCCCAAAAAAAACATCCCCTCTTGTCTTCCTGTGAGCGCACATAAGGGACCTTATGTCAGGGACCCTCACATGCTATTGCTACTTGCTTATGTTCCCTCTTGTTTCTGTCCGCCCTGCATTCATTCATTTTCCTCCTGTTGACTCGCTTTTCCTCCCCTTCGATCTCCTCCTCTTTCCCTGTTTCCTCTGTTGCACGCCAAAAGCTTACATTCCATCCCAATTCTCCTCTTATCCACACCCGCCATTCGTGACTGCATGTCCCTCCACGCTTGCCCTGATCTCAACCCTCCCCCATTCTCTTCTCGTTTTCCGCTCTTGCCCCCATCCACCCCTCCCCCATTCCGCCTCCGACCCACCCCAGCCACTCATTTCTGCCGTTCACAGTGCAGGCAGCAATGAGGGAGCAGGAGTGAATTCAGAAGGAGCAGTTACAACAAATGTGAATGAGAGGCGCGCACACAGGAAAGGAGTTGGGGGCAGGGCGGGGAGAGCGGGGGGAACGCAGGTGAGGACGGCGCATCAGTGGCCGCCTGTGGGTGGGAGAGCAAATGAAGCAGAGGTGAGGGCGAGGCTGCAGAGAAGGGTCAATAGTTCACTGCGCAGCGTCCGCCCTGACAGGCTGGAGAGTATCACCCGACAAATCAACAGGGTGGTCTCTCAGCTCGCATCCCAAGACCCAGCTGCAACAGAGATCTCCCTCGGTAGGCTCTCTCTCGCCTACTACCTCCATCTCACTCCCCACTGCTACCCAGACGTCCTACCGCGCCTCACCACGCTCAACCTCCGCCTTGTCGACCCCGTCTCGCCAATCGCTGCGAAACAGCTCCTCAGCCTGCCCTCGCTCACAGCCCTTCACTTGCACGAAACGTCCATCCAGTCAGACGCAGTGCCTCTATTCCAGTGCATGTCTCGGCTCCATCGGCTCGTCATAGCATGTTTTGAACCCTTCGACCTGCTTCCCAACGTATCAGCATCCAACCTGCCCCCTCCTCCACCTAATCCCGTCAGCAAATTCCAGCTCCAGCCAGTTCAGCCGTTTCAGAGCTTGAGGGAGCTGCATGTGAGCCGCGTGACTGACTCTATTCTGCAGCAGGTTGGGGTGCTGACGACCCTTGAGGTCTTCTCCTGCACGTGCAGCAGGGGGGTGAGTTCTAGGGGATGGACGCACCTTACGAGACTGGTGAACCTGAAGAGGCTGCAACTGGCGCCAACAATCATTCTCAAGAACCTCGGATCAAACGACCACCCCTTAGGAGAATCCTTACTGCACCACCACTTCGGTCCGAAGCTACACTTGCACGACTACCACCTGCCGGAGATCGTCAGAACCTTCCAACGGCCCTCCAGGAAAGGGGCCGCCGCTGCTGCAAGTGAAGACCCTGGCAACCGCATCGACGGGAGCATATGGGAGGTGGTAGGTGCCCTGCCGGGCCTGCAGCACCTGGAGGTGCACGCAGCCAAGCCCAGCAGCACAGCTGTGAGATCTGTCTCCAACCTCAGGCAGCTCAAAACCCTCCGCATCACCGGCACTCTGCTTGACGATTCGGACCTACTGTGCTTGAGAGGCTTCCCACTACTCACCGACCTCAGCCTGGCTGCCTGCACATTTGAAGCAGACTGGGCTGTAGCGGTTGTGATCCAAGCAATGACGCAGTTGCATTCGCTGGACCTGTCGGGAACGGCCATCAGCCAATACGCTGCTGTGTACCTGCAGGCACTTGAGCGGCTGGAGCGGTTGAAGCTGCAGCAGTGCTGCGGGATGAGCAGGCTGTTCGTGCAGCGTCTCAGCTGTGTTCCTGCGCTGAGGGAGCTGGATCTGGGGTGCAACAACATGCAGCATGGTTGGCTGCTGCCGGTATTGGAAGGGAAGAAGGTGACTCAGCTTAGGGTAGGGGGCTGCGGGTTTATGGAGCGAACCTTGCGTGGGCTTCCACGGCCGTGGATCGAGATTGACTCAGAATCGGATGATGACTGATTCCTGGATTCATGCATTGTAGGGGTTATCTGGCATGGGGTGTGAAAGGTCATGCATGTGATTGGGTTAGATTGTGTTGTAGGGTGCCTTAATGGTGGTAAGAGAACCATGTTGAATGATCAGCACATGAACTGGTGTAGCAGTGGTAGTACCGTACCATAGGGGGGTTGTGCGTTGCTCTGTTACTCGCAATAATGTGATATACCATAATCTCCCAGAGTATGTAAGGCCTGTAAGTGTGAAGCGCTATGAAGATTGAAACTGTGCATATTACCCAAAAACTACATTGTCCAGTGTGTGTGTGTGTGTGTTTGTGAGTGTGTCTTTGACAGAAAATAAGGATAAGCACTCATCTCCATTTCTGCACAGTTGCGCCGCTAACCCATCATTCGATCGGCCCCTCAGACCACAAGCTGCTGTCAAACAACCCCGTGGTGCTGTTCTCACCCCCACCACCACTGCCACCACCAAACGCCCTCCCTGTCTCTACACGCGGGCTGGCCTCACAAGCATCAGCCCCGTCATCAGCGCAGTACCGGGCCAGCATGCCGTGCAGGCGGCGGGCAACGTCGCGCATGGAGGGGCGGCGGGAGGCGGGCATCTTGAGGCAGTCCAGCGCGATATCTGCGAGGTCGACTATGGCGTCCTCTGGTGCTTCCATCGTGGAGTTCTTGAGCTCTCCCAACTCGTATTTCTGCACTTTCTGCGCTGCCTGCAGCATGGGAGACGAGGGTAGCGCAAGGGAAGGGCGGCGGTGGTTGCTAAGGAGGGAGGCGGGCATCTTGAGGCAGTCCAGGGTCACGTCTGCGAGGTCGACTATGGCGTCCTCTGGAGCATCCAGTGTGGGGTCCTTGAGCTCTCCCAGCTCGTACTGCTGCACCCTCTGTGCTGCCTGCAGTAGGTGCAAAGAGGGTGGAGCAAGCGAGTGAGATGAGAGCCTGTCAGTGTGGGGTCCTTGAGCTCTCCCAGCTCGTACTGCTGCACCCTCTGCGCTGCCTGCAGCACAGGAGTAGAGGGTAGAACAAGAGGGTGGGATCACAAGGAGCGTATTCAACCGAGTGGGGTGGTAGTTTCTCAGGTGAGAGGAACCACGAGGGACGAGGAAAAAGGCAAAGGAAGGTCACGGAAGGAAGAGTAATAGCTGAGAGGGCTAGTCTGCATTCCACTCGACTCACCCAGTCGCTGATGTGGCTGTCGGTGCCCTCCACTGCTGCCCTGCGCCCCGTCAGCAGCTCCAGCAGAACCACCCCGAAGCTGCACGTGTGTCCACAAGAGGGAAGTGGGGGGGGAAGGAGGAGACAAACAGAAGTGGGCAAAGATGGGCAGCAGCCCCGTCAGCAGCTCCAGCAGCACCACTCCAAAGCTGCACACGCGTGCACAGGGGGGCACCCCGGCAATGAACTAGAGATTACCCTAACAGAGCATTAAAGCCGCATACCTGTACACGTCACTCTTATCCGACACCACATGCGTGCGGTTGTAATCCGGGTCCAGGTACCCCGGCGTGCCTGCCACGCGCGTGCGCTCGTCGCCCCCATCAGCGTGGGAGAGCAGCTTGAGCAGCCCAAAGTCAGCAATCTTGGCGAGGCTGTGGGGGCCCACGAGGATGTTCCCTGGCTTGAGGTCGCGGTGGATGATGGGCACTGTGAAGCTGTGCAGGTAGGCCACTCCGTCTGCTGCGCCTGCTGCTAGTTTCAGCCTCTGCTGGAGAGACAGTGGGGCTGGGGACAAGGAAGGGTTGGAAGAGGGAGAGGGAGACGAGAGTGGGAAGAGAAGAGGTGGAGCGATGATGGGGAAAGTAAGGGAGCAGCTTGAGTAGCCCGAAATCGGCTGCGAGAGAAGGGGATCAGCTGGAAGAGAGGACGACGAGAGGGAGAAGAAAGGGGGAAACGCGAGAAGTGCGTAAAGAAATGGGAAATCCTGAGCATAATTAGGGGATGGGGCGGGGGAAAGAGAAGGAACGAAGCTAAGCTGTGCTGCAAAGCGAGGCGATGGGGGGCATGAAGAGGAGGTGAAAAGCTTGTCAAGGTGTGACACGGTGCACTGGTATGACAAAGGACACATAAAGAGGAAAGCGGTTGTTGAAGGGGGGAAGGCGACATGGTACAAGGGGACCCACCATTTGAGTTGTGGATGTGGTGCTTGAGGTCTCTTGCAGCACATGCCTCCAAACGGACAGACAAGCAGCAGGGCAACACACAGCATGCAACTGGGAAACAGCTGGTATCCCGATGCCTGGGGCTGGAACTCACTCTTCGCATGGTGAATGTGGTGCTTGAAGACCCCATTGCCCACATACTCGTACACCAACACCTGCTTCAGTCCTGCTCTCCATGTACATGCTATGATCGGATACACCCGGGGCACAGAGGTACCTTAGGCACTCACACTTGGGGTGGTGGATGTGGTGCTTGAAACCCCATTGGGGCACCTTGTGGTGCTTGGGGCAGCGCACAGCATGGAACAGAGGGACTCACACTTGGAGTGGTGAATGTGGTGCTTGAGGTCCCCATGGGGCACATACTCGTACACCAGGATCTGCTCCTGCCGCCCACTCTCCACGCTCTGGTGCAAACAGAAGCCCAGCAGCCTCACCACATTCTCATGCCGCAGCGATGCCATCGCCCGCACCTGCCATGCACGAGGGGAAGGGGGGGTGAGGGAGGAAGGGGAATGGTTACTCGTACCACGTTGTAGTGCTCAAGGTGAGGTTGATGTAGGGATGCGAGCATTGCAAATGGGCATGGGGCTAATCCAGGAGAAGAACGGCTTACACCAAAATACAATACTGCCATGCACAACACTGGCAACATTAAAGCCTATGATAGGAGGAGGAAGGAAACAAAAGGCATGCACAAGTTGGTCCACGTCCACATAACAGACCCGTTCCTCCCACCTCGTTCTCAAAGTCGTTGGACATGAGGCTGATGCGCTTGACGGCCCACAGCTCGCCCGTGGGTGACACGCCCTTGTAGACGGTGGCGAAGCCCCCCTTTCCCAACACGTTGGCGCTCGCCCAATTGTCCGTGGCGCGGAGAATGTCTGCCATGCTGAACTCCCTACACACGTCCAGACCCGCCCACCTCCCTGGTGGACACAGCGTGGCGTGGATGAGAACATGAGAGGGAGTGTGTGAGAGATGATGGCAAAAAGAATGAAAGGGAGATTGAGCAAGAGGGTGACAGAGAGAGAATGGAAGAGAGAATGCCCTTAGCCTAGCTTAGATGCCCTTGCTCTTACCTTGTATGATACGCACGCGCATCAAAACGATTCAAAGAGAGAAAGGGGGAAAACAGGCAAGAGAAGGATGGGATTGGAGGAGTGGAAGCGATGTGGAGAGGAAGGAACTATGATACGAGCTGGTTTGAAAACCAGCTCGGAAGGAACTAGGGGAGGACGGGGTGGCGAGTAGAGTGATGGGCGGACGAGGGGACGAGGGGACGAGGGGACGAGGGGACGAGGGGACGAGGGGACGAGGGGACGAGGGGACGAGGGGACGAGGGGACGAGGGGACGAGGGGACGAGGGGACGAGGGGACGAGGGACGAGGGGACGAGGGGACGAGGGGACGAGGGGACGAGGGGACGAGGGGACGAGGGGACGAGGGGACGAGGGGACGAGGGGACGAGGGGACGAGGGGACGAGGGGACGAGGGGACGAGGGGACGAGGGGACGAGGGGACGAGGGGACGAGGGGACGAGGGGACGAGGGACGAGGGGACGAGGGGACGAGGGGACGAGGGGACGAGGGGACGAGGGGACGAGGGGACGAGGGGACGAGGGGACGAGGGGACGAGGGGACGAGGGGACGAGGGGACGAGGGGACGAGGGGACGAGGGGACGAGGGGACGAGGGGACGAGGGGACGAGGGGACGAGGGGACGAGGGGACGAGGGGACGAGGGACGAGGGGACGAGGGGACGAGGGGACGAGGGGACGAGGGGACGAGGGGACGAGGGGACGAGGGGACGAGGGGACGAGGGGACGAGGGGACGAGGGGACGAGGGGACGAGGGGACGAGGGGACGAGGGGACGAGGGGACGAGGGGACGAGGGGACGAGGGGACGAGGGGACGAGGGGACGAGGGGACGAGGGACGAGGGGACGAGGGGACGAGGGGACGAGGGGACGAGGGGACGAGGGGGGAGGGGACGAGGGGACGAGGGGACGAGGGGACGAGGGGACGAGGGGACGAGGGGACGAGGGGAGGAGGGGACGAGGGGACGAGGGGACGAGGGGACGAGGGGACGAGGGGACGAGGGGACGAGGGGGACGAGGGGACGAGGGGACGAGGGGACGAGGGGACGAGGGGACGAGGGGACGAGGGGACGAGGGGACGAGGGGACGAGGGGACGAGGGGACGAGGGGACGAGGGGACGAGGGGACGAGGGGACGAGGGGACGAGGGGACGAGGGGACGAGGGGAGGAGGGGAGGAGGGGAGGAGGGGAGGAGGGGACGAGGGACGAGGGGACGAGGGGACGAGGGGACGAGGGGACGAGGGGACGAGGGGACGAGGGGACGAGGGGACGAGGGGAGGGGGACGAGGGGGGGGACGAGGGGACGAGGGGACGAGGGGACGAGGGGGAGGGACGAGGGGACGAGGGGACGAGGGGACGAGGGGGAGAGGGGACGAGGGGACGAGGGGACGAGGGGACGAGGGGACGAGGGACGAGGGGAGGAGGGGAGGGGAGAGGGGGGGGGAGGGGACGAGGGGACGAGGGGACGAGGGACGAGGGGACGAGGGACGAGGGGACGAGGGGACGAGGGGAGGAGGGGGAGGGAGGGGACGAGGGGAGGAGGGGACGAGGGGACGAGGGGACGAGGGGACGAGGGGACGAGGGGACGAGGGGACGAGGGACGAGGGGACGAGGGGAGAGGGGACGAGGGGACGAGGGGACGAGGGACGAGGGGACGAGGGGACGGAGGGGACGAGGGGACGAGGGGACGAGGGGACGAGGGGACGAGGGGACGAGGGGACGAGGGGACGAGGGGACGAGGGGACGAGGGGACGAGGGAGAGGGGGGAGGGGAGGGGAGGAGGGGACGAGGGGACGAGGGGACGAGGGGACGAGGGGACGAGGGGACGAGGGGACGAGGGGACGAGGGGACGAGGGGAGGAGGGGACGAGGGGACGAGGGAGGGGGAGGAGGGGACGAGGGGAGGGGAGGGGACGAGGGGGGGGACGAGGGGACGAGGGACGAGGGGACGAGGGGACGAGGGGAGAGGGAGAGGGGACGAGGGGACGAGGGGACGAGGGGAGAGGGGAGGGGAGGGGACGAGGGGACGAGGGGACGAGGGGACGAGGGGAGGGGACGAGGGGACGAGGGGACGAGGGGACGAGGGGACGAGGGGACGAGGGGACGAGGGGACGGGGGACGAGGGGACGAGGGGGGGACGGGGGATGTGGTGGGAGGACAGGACAATAAAGGGACAGGACACTAAAAGGAAAGGAAATCAGAAGGAAGGGACTGACTTCGCTGTCTGGGCCAGATCACGACGATGCTGAGCGCGAGGAGGAGAGCAAGAGCAGCCGCAGAGCCCACGGCGATGCCCACCAGTGCTCCCGTGGATAGTGCTGGAGGGGATGGGATGGAAAGGGTGGAACAAAGCTGTAATGAAAAGGACGGTCGAGAACATGCGGGAAAGAGGCTTTGCACATGACTTCACGCCTTGGGTCGAGACAGAAGATGAGACTTCATGCCTTGGAGGAATGCTTCACTTGTGACCCACGCTGGTAGGTATGGAAAGAGAGAGACTCCACCATGCCTTGGGACCCATTCTCCCCATCCTAGTTGGGGCACATGCGTGCGGATACAGCCATCAGTTTTGTCCGAAACAAGGTCTCCCACGTCACCGAATCCATTATGCCGTGAGTGCATGCTAAGGCCACAGGCTGCAGCAACAATCACCCTGCCTACCACTCCAGACCAGAGGCCGCAGAGCAGGGGTCAACGCATGCACTTGATGTGAACTTGATGTGAAACACCAACGCAGCTATGCTAGTGACGGCGACATTTACACACCGAATCCATTTCGCTGGCTCAGGCTGAGAAAGTGTTCGTTTGTCACGATTTTCGAGCTTGTTTACAATATTTCACTGTGCCATACACACCACATGCCATACACACCACATGCCATACCCACCACATGCCATACCCACCACATGGCATCTGCACGTACCTCAATGTACCTCAAGCCTGCCCTCAGTGCACATACATGAAGGGGCGTCGGGGTCGGGGAGGCACACGTGGGTCCAGAGCTGCCGTTGACTGCCACGTACCCCTCCTCACATTCACACACGAACCCCACCTCCTCCAGATCCACCTCACCCGGCCCTGCCATCTGCACCGCCGGCACACACGCGCCGTGCCCGTCGCACGTCCCCAGATCGTTTGACAGGCTGCAGAAGCCACGGCACTCGGCAGCGCTGCGCTGCGACTCATTCGTCGCGCAGCCCTGCTGCTCGCCCACACTGAAGCAGTTGCCCCGCAGGCTCGCCTGTCCCCGCTTGTTGGCAGCCGCTTGTTCGAATGCAAGAGCGCTAGTCGCCTCGTCAAACAAACAGCGACCCCCGCCACCAGACGTGAGAGCATTCAGGTCCAAGGTGCGGGTTTGGTTGATCTGGGAGGGGCAGAACTGGCAGCCGTCGGCGTAGAGCATGGGGTGACCGTAGAAATAGTTGCCTGCGATGTTGAGCAGTGCATCCCTGTTGGGAATCATGCCGCGGAAGTTGGTGTTCATAGGGCCGTAGAAGCTGTTGTTGCTGATGTCACTGATGGTCGGCATTTGAGAGGGGGGCATGGCACAAAGGGGAGAAAGGAGTGTTTGGGCGGTTTGACCCTCTACTACTGTGCTGGTGACAAACAAAACTCAAAGCTTCAGCCAAACAATCGCTTCACCTAGCATTGTTCGCGAGTTTCTTGGACGTTAACTTGTAGTTCCCATAGCATCACACAGGCACAGAGAAAGCACGAACTTTTAAGCAACAGCTTCCCAGCCTGTGCAAGCTGTGCTCACATTTTGTGCAAGCAGTGCTGAGTAAGACAAGAGGGGAACTCTCCATAGAAGCGGTTGTTATGGAGGAACCTGAAGGGTGGCAGGAAAGAGAACAGTGCATGCTACTTGAAAAGTATTGACGGTACTCCAATCCTGAAAAGCCATCGCCCTAGAAACTTGCGATAAAAAAATACACTGCAACACGACATAGAGCCATGGTGAAGACAGACTGCAACGAGGTTCCGCAACGGTTACAGATTTTGAGACTCTTTTGAGTCGACTGAGAAATCCGCAATGGTGACAGTTTTTTGCTGTGAGGCTTACATGGTGCGCAGCTGTGTGAGGCTTACATGGTGCGCAGCTGTGTGAGGCTTACATGGTGCGCAGCTGTGTGAGGCTTACATGGTGCGCAGCTGTGTGAGGCTTACATGGTGCGCAGCTGTGTGAGGCTTACATGGTGCGCAGCTGTGTGAGGCTTACATGGTGCGCAGCTGTGTGAGGTTGCAGATGGAAGGCGGTAGCTTGCCTGTGAGCTGGTTGTCATGCACCGACCTGCGCCCACCCCGTGCATGCAGCAGACGTTTCATGTGAGTGGGTTGAGAGGAGGCAGAAGGACAGGCGTTCAACGCCCCCAAGAACACAGGGGCAAAGCAACAGTGGGTTTCATGCCAGCAAAGCCCTCGCACGAGCATCGTTGGCATGGCATGAGTGGCATGGGTGGCACATGAATGGCATGAGTGGCATGAGTGGCATGAGAGAGGGGTATAAGTGGCATGAACGGCTTGTTTGTGAATTCAGGGGCCTGCACTGCACGGGTATGCATGGGGATGCGTGGGAATGCATGAGCATGCATGCATATGCATCATGATTACAAGATAAAGAGATTGGAGAGAGCCCCCAGGGTAGAAGGCAAGGACCCCGAGATGCTGTTGAAAGACAGGTCTCTGTGAAGAGATGGGATGGGTGACAAGATGAGATACAATTTGAATGGGATGGGATGGGCAGAACATGATGAATTAGCAATGGATGACAATTTGAACTTGCAGAGTGACTAAGTGAAGCGTTGGTAAAAGGGAAGAGATGCGAAGCACATTACAAGGCTTGAAGGCTTGGTACAGCAGCGAGCAGAGCTGACGGGATGGTCCCTGAGAGCTGGTTGTTGCGCAAGGATCTGCAGGCTTGGTGGGTGGTGGTATGATGGGATGGAAGGATCCAGTTGAGCCACAAGAAAGACGGGAGACGACCACAAATACTGTCCTTCCATTGGTTCCCAGAGAGCTAATTACCAATGGACCACCTTACATCCATGACGATTTGAGTTCGGCTGGATTATTGCTTTTTTGTAAACGTCCCACATCAGTCAAGCATAATTTTGCGTTGACTCATAACATAATCTCAAGTCGACCACACCACAGTCACTCCAGACACTCGATATCCAAAGCTCAGCTCGTTCATGGCATTCCCAAGCCAAACCGCGATCCGAAAATCCGCTCATACCAAGTGGAATTTCCATTTCGGTCTACACATGTTGGTTCTTTCTTTCCAACAAAAAGACAAAACATATGCATAAATCAAAGCAGGCATAATTTGCTCGTACACTATGACATTACACGCTGTCGCATACAATGAGGTTTGCTCACTCACATGACAGATACAGACGTAAGCACACTGATGGACTCCCCAATGGACCCTGTGAAGCGGTTCTCGCCTAAAAGTCTGCGATCAATAGGGTTGAACATAAATACTGGATCCATCACATCACATGACACGTTGCAGACGGAAATGTCCCAACCTTGTGACTGGTATTTAGCTCGCTCATGGAATCTAAATGGAGAGACAGCAAGTGCCTGCGATTAACAAAGATATTAAAGCCGAGCCGACCAATTAGAGGATGCGTAGAGGATCTAGTCCAGATTATGGGAAAGAACATGAATTTGATTAGCGATCCTTTGGGTTAGGTGGGACAGATAGAATGTGAAGACGACTAGTCACACAAGGTTGGGCATTAGCCTTGCACTTATCAGTCACGTATGGTAGTGCAACGTACAGCCTGTCTATTGACGTGTTCCATTGCGCAAAATCAGGAAGGGAGCCCGATAGCTGATTGCCTTGAATGTTCCTGGCAAGCAGATAGTTCATACAGAACTTATAAGTGTAGTTGTATAAGTATATCTCGACGTGATACGGAAGGAGCGAATGAGAACCCATTCTTCTAGTTCAAATCATACGAGAGGCTCAGATCATACAAGAGGCTCAGATCATACAAGAGGCTCAGATCATACAAGAGGCTCAGATCATACAAGAGGCTCAGATCATACAAGAGGCTCAGATCATACAAGAGGCTCAGATCATACAAGAGGCTCAGATCATACAAGAGGCTCAGATCATACAAGAGGCTCAGATCATACAAGAGGCTCAGATCATACAAGAGGCTCAGATCATACAAGAGGCTCAGATCATACAAGAGGCTCAGATCATACAAGAGGCTCAGATCATACAAGAGGCTCAGATCATACAAGAGGCTCAGATCATACAAGAGGCTCAGATCATACAAGAGGCTCAGATCATACAAGAGGCTCAGATCATACAAGAGGCTCAGATCATACAAGAGGCTCAGATCGTACAGGAGGCTCAGATCATACAAGAGGCTCAGATCGTACGAGAGGCTCAGATCATACAAGAGGCTCAGATCATACAAGAGGCTCAGATCATACAAGAGGCTCAGATCGTACGAGAGGCTCAGATCGTACAAGAGGCTCAGATCATACGAGAGGCTCAGATCGTACAAGAGGCTCAGATCGTACAAGAGGCTCAGATCGTACGAGAGGCTCAGATCGTACGAGAGGCTCAGATCGTACGAGAGGCTCAGATTGTACGAGAGGCTCAGATCGTACAAGAGGCTCGGATCATACAAGAGGCTCAGACCCGCAGTAGACAATCTCCTGGGTAGACTTCCACTCAGATTGTTGTACTCCAGATTCCTGAGGGTTAGCAGCAATGTGTGAAGCAGGCAACGCGAGCCATAGGCCCCAAGAGGCGAAGTGAACGAGTGCCTTCCAAGGTGTGAGTGGGCAACGTGTACAGTTACACTGCTACTACTGCATGGGGCAGTTTAAGAAGTAGTAGATTCAATCCAATCTAAGAACAACAAAGCAGTCCTAAACTCCCACAGAAAGTTGGCCCAGAAAAGCAAACTTATGGCAGACAGGGTGGATGGGGCGAGGACGACGAGAGAACAAGCGACAAAGGCAGGAGGAAGCAGCGGCAGCGAGCATATGGCCTTTAAGCCCTCAAGATCTCTCTCACAGTTCGCTTAGTGGGAGTGAGTAGAGCGCCAATGGGGCTTCGCCGTGAAAATTATTTGGACCAAGTGTCCTGTTGCAAGAAAGCAGAGAGGGAGGAGTGTGGGTGAGGAGAGGAATAACTTGGTGACTTGTCTTAGCACCAGCTGGGCAGTTGCAATACGGCGAGGCCGTGGAACATTCTATGTCTAAGATGGTTCATTAATCAACACACACGATTGCCTCACATGCACATGGCAAGCTCAATCCATGCGATTTTCTCAGAAGAGCTATAGGGCCTAGAGTGCAAATGGGACGGAAGCCCTTACGCTGCCACTTGTGGTTGTGGTTGGATGCATTCACCAGCCACACGCCCGCAGATGATTGTAACGAGGAAAATCCAACACAACAGGTTTGGTAGGAGTTACAGCACAATTGCACACCCTGCAGTGAGTAGTGTACATGCAATGCACACTACACTACTACACCGGCCTGGCAAACTATATATATGCTCTCTACCAAACTATATATATGTTCTCTACCAAACTATATATATGTTTTCTACCAAACTATATATATGTTCTCTACCAAACTATATATATGTTCCCTACAATGGTCCTTCATTAGTTTTGGGGAGGCAGATAGAGCACAGCGGATAAGGTGGGTACAAACATGATAAGGCAGCACAACTGATCAGTACTCTACTTACCATCGTTACTCTCATATGTACCTACTTATCCTGACACAGCCCTCCTCACACTAATCACCTTCGTATGAACAGTTGTGGCGAATCGTAAAGCTGAACTCGTGTTGAGCTGGAAAAGGAAGAGGACTCACAAATAGGCCATGTTCGTCAGCCGGGATATTTCACGGGGAATCAGTCCCTCAAATTTGTTTCCACCAATGTCTCTGCAATGAATCAAGCACACCATGTGTGGAACCACGCGGCACGTTAGACAAAGTGCTCCATCATGAACAATTCAGAAGGTTGGTCACCATTTGCACTGAAAAAAATAGACCGTACATCAAAGTAGAGCCACGGTTTCACAAAAGCGCCACCCACATAGGAGATGCCAGATTAAACGAATGAAGTGAGATGGAGGTTTGGGTAATGTCATGCGCTTCGCACATCTTCTTTGAAATAAAGAAGCTCAAACAATGGGGCACCTTCAATATGCAAAAGATTGTTCACCATAACAACATGACGCATGATTTACACCAACAAAACAAGCAAGCAACCATGAAAGACTTACAAAGATGCAAGTCCGGTGAGGGCCAGAAGAACAGAAGGGAAAGGTCCGTTGAAGTTGTTGCCATGGAGACCCCTGCAGCAACAAGAAGAGGGCCGCGCAGCAACAAGAGTAACAGCATAGGTAAGACCAAGGGATTGGTTTGGCAGACATCAACATGACAGCTTCCCTTATGGGCATGACTGACAAGAGAGTGGGAGTAAGATTTAGGGTTGAGATTTGGATCCACCCGACCTGGCCTGAAATGACCACACCCAACCTGTCTTGAAACAACCCAACTTGACCCCAACCTGACCCGACCTGGGGGGGTGGCAGACCTGAGCCGCATCCAAGTCCACTGCTTCCTTCACCCGACCCGGGTCTAGGGTGAGTCGTGACCGAGGTCCCGGGTGGTCGGATGTCCAATAAACACAATTTTCAATACAATATTTTCTTCACTGGGGCGCTTTAAAAATGACCCGTCATGACTCACACCTGTGACCCGGCACGGTCAAGACAAGACCTGACTTGACCCGTTTCTCATGCCTACTGAGAACCTTGCAGGAACAAAAAAGAGCCTTTAAAGCGTGTTCCAATGCCTCTTATCGGGCAAACCTCTTGCCTGATACAATGAGTGAAGGGTTTATGTAGATTTCAATGTGATGCGACGCGAGCCTGATAAGAGGTTGCCCTGATAAAGGGCCATAAGAACACGCCCTTAGTAAAACAATGTGTGACTCACAATATCGAGAGTGAAGGCAGAGATACTAGACTCAATAAACCACTTGAAAACATGTTGTATGAGATATCCCTGCAATGGGATGCGACCGAAGAAGGTACAATCAGATTCGGTGGTTGTTGTTGGCAAATTCTCGGTTGCTGGCAAAGGCATGAACAGGTTTGTGTTTTGCACTGACAGCACCTTCGCACTGACAGCACCTTCGCACTGACGAACTTCCAAGTAATAAAGAATTGGTCCAACTTAAACGACTGTTTACCCTTGCTCTGTGGGTTGACAGCATTGCATTGATACTACATCGCTTAATTGATATACAATCTGTTTCATCAGCCCTTTTTGTTTCATCATCATATTACATATTTTCTTAACAGTACACATCCATTAATAAAAGCGGCTAGATTGAGGTACTCACAAAGTCACCAGCCATGTCATTTTGCCGATGACATCCAAACCTGAAGTTAGTTGGTTGAATACCGGCATCCTGAACCAAGGTAAACACACAGCACAACACATGCATAGATTAGAGATAGGACCACAATGTTCTGTGCTCATGCCGTCAAACATAATTCTTGAAAACGCCTCCCAGCACCTCAGCACCCATGAAAGGCCAGCCTCACCAGTAGTGCAGATTGATGAGGTTCGTGAAAGAGGAAGGTACTTCTCCCGTGAAGTTGTTACGATCTACGTACCTTGAGGCACAACAAACAACCCATCGCACATCACAGACTTCAGCCACACAAACACGAGTGCCCAAGAAAGGGGCAAAACATAGTATTGGAGTAAGGCAAACATATATATTCTTCTACAGAATTCAGAAAAAAAAAAAAAAATGCATTTGAGACTAGACTACTACCTATGACTTACAGAGTTGAGAGAGCAGACAGGGTACCAACAAAGGGAGGAATGACGCCAGAGAAGCCATTATGTGCAATGTCACTACAGGCAAGAAAAAGAGATAGGAAGGAATTAAAGAAGTTGTACTTTTAATCATCGCATAACTAGCAAGCCTGAATGTGGTTATACATGAATAGTAGTGTTACCACTATAGTTAAGCCAGTCCATAGCTCCGTGCCACCAACAACAATATTGACGTCTTCAAGTTTCAATCAGCCACCCTCACAGTCAACATCGGACTAGGCTGGTAACATATCAGTTTAAAAATAGCGCATTATGCAATGCATGGTAATTCAACGCTAACAACTGAAATACACACATGAGGAGCAAGGGCAACGCAATGAAGTGCCAGTGGGAGTGTCAAGGATGTGTACAGGTAGTTGAGAGTCGTGTAGAAAACAGGCGGGATAGTGCCGTCCATGCTGTTGGAACTTAAGATCCTGCATCATGGTTCAAGAAGGCCGTGGTTTAATATGTGCATGAGGAGGTGAATGGATCCCAAGGCAGGCATGTGACTACAATGAAGTAGTGAACACTCGGATAATTATGTGACCCCAATGGGATGAATATCCACTACCCAGGTCGACACAAGCAAGAAAGTGTGCCATGTACGCTTGTGACATGGGCCGGTATTCATGGCAGGATTGGCAGGGCCATCAAGATATTGAGGGGGCATAATATTTCCCTCCAGCTCATGAGGAGATTCTGATAAAGTACTACATATAATATGTCTGCGCGTAAATTCTGTGGGAAAGCACCTGACCAACGTGTTGTGTGATATGTTTGCAAAGTGTTCGTGAATCGTGTTGCGACTGTTGCTTGTTTTTACACACCACCACCTCAAATCCAAGCGGAACTGGTATTCCCCTCCTTTAAGCCAAAAAAAGAAACCCAAAAAGTCAAATGAAGAGTGACTTGCAAGTCGAGTGACTAGATTCAGACCTGGCTCAAGTCTATGAGTCGAATCATAAGTGGGCTTATTGGAAAACCAACTCGATTCTGAGTTGCCTTGGGTCATACTCATGGGGCGTTCAAATGCTACCATGCGCTTCTGCCAGGCAGAAACATATGCTAGTTGCAGCGGCATTGCAGCCCTTATGCAATTCCTTAAATTTATTGGTTGGGAGAACGCAGAATTGACTTTTAAGGAACCATGAAGGGGTTAACGTAGGCTAAAATGTTCGCGGCTGAAATTGACAAGCCAAATGTGTGGTCCGGACGGCCATTTTTGAGAGCCACACTGTGCTGATAAAGCTGCAATAAAAGCAGCGATAGAAGCTGCGATATATGGCATCGAGAGAGGCTCTACACAACTATGGTGAAACGGGAGAGAGTCTAATGGGTGGCGTTTTTTTTAGACTCAAAAACCAAGTATGTAGTCTAATGGGTGGTGGCTGACTATTGTAATGATGCAAAAGCAGCATCCTTTTGCGATTTACACATACTCCCTCCCAACAGACGAGGCAAAGCAGCCACTACATTGTCTTGTTCCTTGCAGGATTGATTGATAGGATTGCTTTCAGCGCACAATTGAAAGCCTTGCCCTGAAAATTAAGAACTTACACTGGATGTCTTGAGCATTATCATAACTTACAGTGTGCTCAAAGCCGTTAGGCCAGAAAACGTTGATGGAATGGAGCCTTCAATCTTGTTATAGCTAAGCGATCTGTAGTCATTCAAACATACAGTTTATGTTGTGCACCATGACAGAATATGAAAAAACAGAAAGAAAGAAAGAAAGAAAGAAAGAAAGAAAGAAAGAAAGAAAGAAAGAAAGAAAGAAAGAAAGAAAGAAAGAAAGAAAGAAAGAGAAAAAAAAGGGAGGAGGGGGAGGGAAGGGGGGGGGGGGGGGGGGGGGGGGGGGGGAGGGCTTATTCAGATCAGAATGAGTAGGATCACCAACTAGTCGCAAGGAAGGAGTGTTACTGGAATGGTAAGCGATGAGAAAGAACAAAAGAACAGCTACTGGAACCAGAACATGCGGCTCACAGGTAGGTAAGGTGCTTCAAGGATGTCCAGTAGTCGGGAATAGCTCCACTCAGCCCATTGCCTGATGCATCACTGCCACGCCACTCAAGGATGGAACGGAAGTACATGCTTTTGTTCACAGTGGTGGGGTAAACTAGTAAACAGTCAACATTATGCCATCCTTCGCCGTTTTCCCGTTGCACTCACTTGAACATGAACCATTCATAATCTTGTATTGTTAAGTGCTACAAACGATGGAGCATAGGCCAAGCATTTCGATACCACACCATCAATGCCATCATCTACAGGTTCACCCACCCCTGCCCGTGAGCAGCAGCGGCCCTGCTTGTATCTCTTTTAAATATTCTCCTGGGCCTGCCCCAGCCATATGCTCATGACATATGCCTGCTACTCGTCCTCAACCTCCCAGTGGTGTAACCTAAAAGTGGTGTAACCTCGCAGTGGTGTAACTTTACAAGGTGTAACCTCCCAGTGGTGTAGCCTCGCAGCGGTGTAACCTCACAGTGGCGTAACATCACACTGGTGTGTGCAGCAACTCACAAGTGCTCAAGGTGTGCCAGGCGCGAGAGGTCTTGTGGCATCACTCCAGTGCGCAGCTTGGCATAATGAGCCGCGTCGCTTGGAGGTGGTGGGGGGAGGGAAGAAAGAAGCCAGAAAGGTGAGATAGGGATGTCCTGAGGCTCTTCAAAAATCGTCTCACATCAAGTGGGTGGTGAGAGGAGAGCAGGGAAGAGGAGTGAAAAGGAAAGACGAGGAGATGGGAGGAGAGCAGCGAAGAGGAGTGAAAAGGAAAGATGAGGAGATGAGAGGAGAGGAGGGAAGGGGAGTGAAAGGGAAAGATGGGGAGATGAGAGGAGAGGAGGGAAGGGGAGTGAAAGGGAAAGATGAGGAGGGGCGAGGAGGGAAGGGGAGTGAAAAGGAAAGATGAGGAGATGAGAGGAGAGGAGGTTTGCCAGGAAGACGGGCAGGAAGTGGCAGAGCAAAAGAGATTACCCCTACGTAGTGTGTGCTTGAGAGTGTGTGCGTGTGGATGTTCATGATTGTTCTTCTGACCCAAGGAAAGAATGTAGTACCAAGGTGATTCCAAAAAAATAAGAAAGCGCAAGTGATTTTTGGAAAAGAAAACTCTCAGTGGCACATGCATGCGTACAGATATCGTAGATTTGTCAACTCCAAGGACCATCGAGGAAATACGGTAGTTCGCAGACCGCTTACATCCCTGAAGCAGGCGAACATGAATGTACGTGGGTGGGGTTACATAAATGATCACGTTTGTGATGCTTGAAACGAAGAATGCATGGAAGTTCAATGGTTGGGACGAGATGGAAAAGCCTCACAGATTTGTGGTTGCAAAAAGATATGTGTGTGTGAAAGCACAAGTAAGTAGTGCATCCATACAGAGTTTGGCATAAAACACAGCAGAGACGTACATAAAACGTATGTGAACAGGTCAGATAGAAAGCAAACATGTGAACAGCGGCAGTTTGGGAGAACACAATGGCATATGAACATGCCTCGCTCCATATTCACAAACTCGAGCTATGCTGCAAAAGACGCTAGGCGCGCCATGCATCCTGCGTCTGAACACAGCGTCCGGACGGAGGGACGCAGGACGCACGTCCAGACGCAGGACGCACGGCGTTTTTTTTTTCGGGCTGTCCGAAAAAAAAAAAAACAAAAAAACTTGATCGCGAAATGGACATTCCCGCGAATGTCGATTTCGCGTCATTTCGACCCCCTTTAACCCAAATCGTTTGGAGGAGGATGGGGAGGTGGACGGGGACGACTTATGCATTGACAAGTACGAGCACCAGGAAGACATGGAGGAAGAGGAGGAGGAGAGCGAGGAGGGTGAGGATGAGTGATTGGTTGCCTTGATGCAGTAGTAGTATGCATGTTGCTAAGTGATTGGATTAAATGTGATCTTTGTGACATTCGTGACTCACCTTGATCTTGATTATTGGGGGAAAAATATATTGTTGGGGAAAATTTTGCATTGAATGTGTGCGACGTTGCCCCCCCTCCCCTCCCCCTCCCCCCTTCCCATGCCCTATAACATAATCGCACGACGCAAGCCTCGCTTAGACGCAGGACGCGTCTTTGCAACTACTCGAGCAACACGTGGTAGGTAGGTGGGATGACATCTCCTCTCCTAGTGCTGTCTCACAAGGTCAAACCACAAAAGCCACCCAGCTAAGACGATTTTAACCACCACTGCTCTGCTAGCGTTCCAGCCCAAGGAACAACAACATGTTCGCCCCGAACACAAAGGACCTTTGAGGCGCCTAAAAAACAAATCCCCCTTCGATCCGCCACGACATGCTTGTGGCGAGCCGAACAGGTGATTGCGTGCTCATGCCTAGTTCACGATTCAACCTCTTGGAGTCTAAGTCAGGCAGTTTTCTTTGTGTTACATGGAACTTACGGTTCTAACACACTTCATTTCCACGAAATTTCGGCTGATTGACTCACCTAGAGGTAGGAGGGGAGCTCAAATTGACTCGCCTCGTGCTCATGTCTACTAAGAAATAGGTGTGTGGAGCGGAGAAGTTTCGCTTGTATCACACTTAGTGCCGACTCACAGGTGGGTGAGAGCAGTCAGGGTGCCCAGCAAAGCAGGTAGCTCGCCGCCCCAAGGGACGCGTGCGATGGTGCTGCAATGATGGACGCATGGGGGCATGGTGTAAGGCACGAACACAGAGGGGGTCAACTGTTGTCTGCTAACCGTACAACAGGGCACATGACATGATGATAGGGGCTCTGCATCTTTCAAACCACAACACACAACGCATGAACGAGGATTTGCAATTGTCGAACCATGCTACAAGGCAATTTTCCTCGGTCTTACACATGCGCACTACGCCAAGTGGAGCAGCGGCGCTTTCATTCAACTCACAGGCTTTGCATGGCTGTGAGGGCAGTGAGGAAGGTGAGCGTTGACAAATCTCCCTCCACACTGAACATGTTATACATCACACTGGTGAGGTGCGGTGGGGTGCGGTGCACCAACGCAGCCACCATGCAGGAGAATAGAGTAAATTCAAAAGAGGCGGATGTTAAAAAGGGCTGGTTAGTAGCAGGAAGAACTGTGTGTTGGCCAACTGACCCGCACCACCTGGATGTCAGCCCCATGACAAGATCTGCCAACCAAAGCCCCACTTTACTTGCCCACACCACGTGGGCGTCGTGCGATCTCTCGGCTTGAGTCATGCGCTCAGCAGCAGTGCCTGCAGGAAAATAGCTCAAGCTTATTCTGCATTTAGTGACAATAATAGGCTAGCATGCTGTTATAGAGAATCGCATATTTTTGCAGCGAACACACTCCAGATTCCACTCAACAAGCTCGCCGCACATTTCTGCATGTTTAAGTTGCAAAGCATGTGTGTTATGTAATGTTGGTCGACCTCCAGCGCAGCACGGTCGACCGCGTTCCAGCGCAGCAATGCTCGCACCGCTCCAGCGCTGCAGAGATGCGGCGCGCCAACGTTGCATGTCCGTGGTGTGCCAACGCTGCAGCAAGTCGGCTGCACAGCGCTGCACCCGCAGGACAACGGTGCACCTGCTTCGCAGGTGCGCGCAGCTGGTTGGTGCTCCACGCCTTGTCACGAGCACAACGCGGACGCCTGGCAGACTCCACGCCAGCGACTGCGCCCACCAGCCACGTCGACCTCGGGATACCACCCCCGAGGTCGGCCTCGCAGACTCCACCCCGGCGACGCTCGCACATGTCGCCCGGGTATCCCGGTCGACCGGGCAACCCTGCCTGGTCGTCCAGCCCAGTCGGACGCCGGCCACACCCATCCCGGCGTCCCACGTCGGCGTCCTGGCGTCCAGGTCGGCGTCCACTCGCCCAGGACGCCGTCCAGGCGCCCAAGTCGGCGTCCAGGCGCCCGGGACGCCGAGCAGACCCCCAAGTCGGTGTCCCACCTCCCAGGACGCCTAGCAGAGGCTCCAGTTGGTGCCCAGGCGCCCAGGGACGCCGAGCAGACGCCCAGGACGGCGTCCAGGCGCCCAGGACGCCGAGCAGACGCCCAGGACGCCGTCCAGACGCCAAGGACGGCGTCCACCTGCTCGGCGCCCTCCAGCCGGGCGCCTCCCAACACCACGCCCTTGCAGTGGCCCCCGTGCCCACTGCTGCAGGTCGGCTGCATTTCCCGCGCACCCGACCACAAAGTCGGCTCCGCCCAAGCGAGGACGGGGCCACACAACACTCCCGTTGACAATGCATGTGTGCCGCGGTATTACAGGGTGAATTAGCATGCAATACGTACAGGGTGTGTAGATTGGTGAGGCTTGAGATCCACGAGAGGTCCTCCACACGCCCAATTATGTTCTCTGCACCGATATTTCTGAGAGCAAAAGAAGATGAGCATGTGTGCATGTGTGTGTGCATGTGTGTGTGTGTGTGTGTGCGTGCGTGCGTGCGTGCGTGCGTGGGTGCGTGCGTGGGTGTGTGCGTGCGCGCGCGTGTGATACAGAATGGCAAATTAGGCTTCAAACTTCTCCACAGACCAATCTCAATTTCAACGATCTCCTTGAGGAAGTATCGTAATAAATGGGTAGGGGCGAGGCTCGGCTGGGGAGGGGGGAAGAAACAGGGGTGGGTGTGTAGAAAGAAAGAAAGAAAGAAAGAGAGAGAGAAAGAAAAAAAAAAAAAACAAGAGGCGACGAAGTCGTCGTAGGGTTGCGAAGCGCTTTACGTAAGTACACAATTGTGTACACCTTCAAAAACTATACATAATACTGTAGTATGACACTAGATTGGGTACTTTCTCTTTGTTGGCAGAGTTACCAAAACTTGCGTTCGCAAGATTCGATCTCGAGTCTTCCTTTCCACACATTCAACTTCAACCGACTGCGCCAACGCTGATGCAAAACTTTCCTTATAAACTTTTCACGACATCATAATTTGCGACGAATTTGACACTTCCCTAGGGTTTGTTCGACCCCTTTTTTTCTCTCCCTTGCTGGTCTCCCTGGTAGTTACGCTCCACCTACTAAGTCAAGTTCCTACTAAGGTAAGAGGAGCCCTAATCTCTCAGGTAGATTTAACTTAGAAGAATACGAGCTAGACTAACATGTCTCAAACACTTCTCATGATCGTTTACTCTAGTGTTGTCCGGTTTTGAAGGATGCAAGTTGACTAAAGCTTAGGTTCTAGGCTTGTTGTAAAGTCGTCAGCCTTAGTTCTTTCATAATCCTGCATCCGTACATCTGTTTCTTCATTGACCCCTTTCCTCCGTTGCAACCTCCTTACCTCGTATTTGCATTTTTATTTGACGTTCTTACTTCCTTACTTCTTATGTTCTTGCTATGTCAATTTAAACATCCACCATTCCTTGTCGTAGCAGCCATTATTTCGACCGAGGAGCACATCATTCCTTTCTTGTGCGCCTTGTTGTTACCATTCCACACTTGTGTTATCCATTTTCTTGATTTCTATTCAGCTTTTCTACCCATTCATTGGTTGTTCTCATTCAACTATGCGCGATCCAGTCGTAGGTGGGTGAGTTCGTACTTATGAAAACTTCCTTATCTAATTCTTTTACCAACAACTCAGGTGCTTTTTATTTTATATTCTCCTTCCTTTCGTTACATTCTCTAGATAATTAGCTGCTTCTAATTCCGGTCCTATCTTTCTTCCTTCAACCTCTAGATTGTAATATCGATTTGGTAATTCATTCTTTATACATCGCCTTCTCGATTTTAGGTTGTAAAGATTTTAGCCTTTTCATGTTTTCAAGGTTCATAAGCCTTTCGCTCGTTCCCTTTCATTTTAGTGGAGAAAAACTTTTAGCATTTTGAATATGAGGTATATTCTCCCTCTCTGCATTTTTATTCCTCTCCCCTTCTTTCGATGATCATTCTTCTTTCCTTTGTTCTGTACTTTTCCATTCTTACCTACGTGTTTCTCTTTGGACTTTTCTTCTTACCTTTTTTCTCTTTCTTCTTTTCCGTTTACTCCAATTCCCTGCTATTTGTGTTCAGAAAGCCAGCTTGTTTTTTTTTTTTTTTTTTTCAAAGTCGCCATCTATATCCCCTCAACTTCCATTCCCCATTTCCCCCCTTTCGTTTCCCTATTTCCTACTTTTCAGAGGTTTTGCTGTACCATTCGGGAATTGAAAGTCCTTTTTAAAGGAGGAACGATCACATTTGTGGCGATTAGGTCTAATTGTGTTGTATTGCTTGGTAGCGATCTTTTTCATTTTCTGTGTGTTTTTTTTTTCCTTCGTAAGTTCTTTTTGCATTGGCTTGTTCCGAGCTTCTGTGCGTGCGTATGTGTCCGTATGTGTGGCATTCATCTACCATATCATTATCCATCTGTTATTTCATTAACAATGCATGTCTGTGGTTTTTAGAAATGAGAATCAGTTCTATCATTTCCCAAAGGTTCATTGAGTTACACTCGAACGGGTACGCTCACTTGAACTGGATTTGGTAGGTTGATCTCGTTTTTAGACTTCACAGATTGTGTTGTTTCATGTGATAGTTGATTATTCAAAAGCTAAGCTATTGACCTCCCCCCCATGCTAGGCAGGGGATGGCGGTAGCTTAGTTTTTGGGTTGTTAACTATCACGCATTTTATCATGTGCATGTGCATCATTCATGACATATCACATGCATTATATAGCATCATTCTATGCATTATGCATTGTATAGCATCATTTATGCATTACGCATGCATCTCTTTATCATTACACAGCAACATCTAACAGTAACATATAATGCAAACAGTACAGCAAATCTACACTAAACAATTGGGAAAATATCATTTGGTTTAATGCACTATGAACAATACTGTATTCAAAACTGCTCACCATGCATACAATATGGGAATGGTATTATTGTAGATGACAAATTTTATTTTCATGATTTTATAAAAAATTATAAATATGAAAATAAAATTTGGCAAAATCGATCGTAAAGGGTTGCTTCGCAACCCAAAAAGCGTGTGCCTGTAGTATGGTGTGGATGGCCATGGACGGTTGGCATAGTATGGATGGTAATGCTTGTTGCCCGCACGCACACTTTTGACTGTTGCAAACCAGAGTGATGGATGGAAGGGGGAGGTTACTAACTGCTCTAGGCTTGTGAAATAAGGAGCTGTGATGAGGTTGTTGGTGATATTGTGACCATATGCCTGGAAGCAATACGGGTGGGTGAAAACCTGATGTGCAATGGTGGCACAGCGACAAGTGAATGAATGCATGGCAATCCTCCAGCGCATATGCATGCAGGCGTGCGGGCATGCATGCACAACTGCAGCAGCCCATGGCATGGCATGGCATGGCACAGCACTGACAGATATGTGAGTCGAGTCAAACGGCCGAGCGTGGATGGTAGGCTTCCAGAGATTGTGGTCATGTAAATATCTCTGATGGTCACAGGGAGTGAGGTGAACGAGTGAATAGCACCGAAATCATGAACGGATGCCACAAAGCTGCACGGGAGAAACCAAATACTATAAAATAACCGCCTAGTTTTTGAGTTTACTCAAAACACGGGAGAAACCAATTATATTATTCCACCACCTAAGAGCTGGGTCCTTTCTTTGCAAACTAGCATTCTTTTGCCACTCCACTAAAGGGAACACAAAACACACGCAAAACAATGGAGTGCAGAGGCTCACAGCAAGAGGCGCACAGGTGAGAGAGAGCTGGGAGAGAGAGGATGGCAGATGGCAGGGAACCTGTCACCGATGTCCATGCAAGGTCCCTAGCGGTAGAGTGGTTTGCATCACACCAAGAAGAAGGTGGGTGAGGGAGGAGGAGGTTGGTCAATGAGGTATGGACAAGTGAAGAGAGGTTTATATCGCACATAACATGAAAGGTGAAGGGAAACTGGCGGAGGCTGGTGGGCGAAAAACACAAGCAGGGAGACGATGCAGGAAAGGCAAGCATGGTGTGTGAAGTCATCCCATCCTCATCCATTCAGTTCTTAATGAGTGACCAGTTCCGCAGTACCTCTATTGGGAAGAAGAAAGCGCGTACAGACAGACAATGCAAGGAGGAACAAGACGGCTCACGGGGAGGAGCGTTGAGGGGAAGGCATGTGGCGTGTGCCCCGCTTACAGCACGCGGAGGGACGTTGGGAGAGCGAGTTGGGTGATGGAGCCGTGGAGAAAGATGTTGCTGGCGAGCACACTGGAAGGGAGGAGGGGAACCGAGAGGAGTTGGAGCATGGGAGGGGGTGGGAGGAGAGTGGGAGGAGGGGCGGAAGCGTGACAGATGCAGAGGAGGTGCAGGTGGTGGGAGGAGCACGGCTTGCTTGCCATTTTGCACAGCACACCAACGCATCATGAGGTTCCGAGATGCTGTGACAATTTCAGGCTGAAAGCGTAGGGCTATTAATGTATTTTCAGAGAGGAAGGAAACAGGGATGATAAGTATTTCCAGTGCCTCCAGGGCCAGGAGGGCTGCTGCTGCAGCGGACAGGAGCCTAAGTTGCAAAATGCGCTCAGGACACAGTGCGTTTAGCGGATATACGCTAGCGTTTACACGCTAAACGCTAAACGCAAGCTAATACGCTATACGCTTGCCAATTTTTTTTTGGGCAGCCCGACCAAAAAAAATGTTAATATACGGAAAGATGCGGAATTGCACGACGAGCATTTTGCCACCGTCAAAATTCACGTCCGCGATTTGTGCAAGAGTGAACGGCGATTTCCGCGCTGATCGGCAATTTCCCTTCCCCGCAGATCCGCGCGGATCGAAGTTTCTTCCCGCAGAAGGGATGGGGGGAAAGATCAACGTCGTAGATCTGGACTGGAATGAAGTGACGTGACGACTGCACAAATTTCAAATATCAGATTGGTTGGATGAGATAGATGCAATGCAGTGAAGATAGGTGACGGGAGGGGGAATTGGTTGGAGGCAACATTGGCGATGGGTGTGGGGCACGAATTCCAACATTGGCGATGGTTTCCCTGTCCAGGAACTCTCCTTCGCCTCGTCCTACACTCCAGCAATCATGCCTTGTGATTGCGAGCCCGAAGCAGAGCAGATTCGCGCAACGCTATTGCAGTCTAGCGTCTTAACCCGATTTCGGGCCGAGTCGAGGGTGGTTATCTTAGTATGGAGAAAAACTTAACTCTGAAACATAACCCCCCTATAATAGCCCGGGCGGATTTTTTTCCTGCCCGGGAAAGTTTTTTCCCTGCCCCAAAAAGCGTATGTCCAAATCGCTCCCTTACGCGTATAGCGTATATACGCTAGCGTATATACGATACGCGTATATACGCTATAAGCGTATTTTGCAACTTAGACAGGAGCACGAGCATTTGTTTGGAAGGTAAAGGACGGTGTGTGCCAAGCCAACCAGGCTGTCCCAGCCTTGTAATCTAAGTTGCAAAAAACGCTAGAGACCCTTTGCGTTTAGCGGATATACGCTGGCGTTTACACACTAAACGCTAAACACCAGCAAATACGCTAAACGCTGGCAAATATTTTTTTGGGGCAGCCCGACCAAAAGAATTGTGGAATAACACCCTAGATTCCCCCCCTATAATAGCCCTGGCAGTAGGAGAGTATTATGTAGTGATGTGTGTAGGAGTTGCAATCTTTTTATGGGGAAAAAATATTACCTCTGAAACATAACACCCTAAATTCCCCCCTGTAATAGCCCTGGCGGTTCTTTTTGCCCTGCCCGGGGAAGTTTTTTCCCTGCCCGAAAAAGCGTATGTCCAAATCGCCCCCTAAGCGGATAGCTTATATACGCTAGCGTATATACGATAAGCGTATATACGCTATAAGCGTATTTTGCAACTTAGCTTGTAATGTCCTTGACATAACGTAGCAGGGAGAGATAGAGGGCTAAAGTTGCACTACGTACAGAAATAAGCAAAGATGAGAAGTTAGAAAGCAGAAGGGGGCCTCAGGTAAATTTCAAGGTGCCTCAAAACTCGTCTCATTTCAGGTAGAGGGGGCTCGGGTGGAGGCACGGACAGGGAAGCAGCGGTGCAGAGCAGACAAACAAAGTGGGCGGCAGAGACGTACAGGCGTCGGAGGTCGGGCATGCGCGAGAAGAGGGTGAGCGGCATGGTGGAATTGACCATAGCATACTCGGACAAGTCACTGCGGGAGGACGAAGGGAGGGGCGTTGGTGGATGAAACATGGAGGATTTGTGAGCACGTGTGCATGCACACACACTTCTGCCCCTTGCTATAATCTCGCTTCCCGAAACACGACCTCTCTCTATCCACCGCTTTACCATGGCGCAAACACCTCCTCTCTCAATCCTACCGCCTTGCAGCACAGCAACGCACAGGATGTGTTGAAGCCGCGCTGGTTGCACGTGATGTACTCCCACTCGCTGCAGCGCCGCATGTCACAGCACTACCTGCCTCATCACTTATCAATTTCACAATCACTCCTCTCTCTACCGCCTTGCTGCAGAGCAACGCACAGGGACGTGACGAAACCGCGCTGGTTGCACGTGATGTAGTCCCACTCGCTGCAGCCCCGTGAGGCATTGCTCCTCCCCTCCCACACCTGCCATGCCGCGTTCAGCTCCAACAGTGCTTGCACTGGTGCCGTGCCACATGCATGCACCCAAGCACATACGCATGCACCCATGCACACATGCATGTACCCACGGACACATGCATGCACCCTGCACACATGCACGCACCCATGCATGCATGCACACATGCACACATGAACGAATGCACTTATGCATTCATGCGATACGTGGAGGCATGCATGCACACATGTCCGCATAACATGCATGCACTCACGCAATCATGCACCCATGCACCCATGCACCCATGCACCCATGCACCCATGCACCCATGCCCGGATGCACACATGCACCCATGCGCCCATATCATGGACGTGCATGCACCCAGCGCCATGGTCGCATGAGGTGCAAGTAGGCAAACAGGGAGGCAGAAAAGATGGGCGGGAGGAGCATGCGGGGCTTGAGTGGAAACACACACAGATGCTCGGCTTGGGAATTTGCAACGCGAGAGTCAGGGAAGTGCGAGAATTGTGACGAAAACAGGGGGCTTAGGGTGGTACGGAGAGAGGCATGCAGGGGAGAGGCATGCAGGGGAGAGGCATGCAGGGGAGAGGCATGCAGGGGAGAGGCATGCAGGGGAGAGGCATGCAGGGAGAGGAATTAAGGGGAGAGGAATTAAGGGGCACGGCATTGAGGGGAGAGGCATTGAGGGGAGAGGCATTGAGGGGAGAGGCATTGAGGGGAGAGGCATTTAGGTAGACTGGTCTCTATCTCAAGCAATCTGCGCTTGGGATGCACTGGGCCGCAGGGCGCAGCGGCAGGCAAGCAGGCGGAGGCAACGCATAACAGAGATGGCGATGCTGGGAGGAGCGAGCGGAGGCGCGCTCGCCATCCACTATTCGCCGTGTGCATTCCGTTGCGGGCGTGCCAGAGGGCTCTTGGGAGGCTCACGCTGAGTGTCCGCGAGAACCGCCCCTGCGGCAGATGCGCGCGGAGATACAGTATCGGCGAGGCTGATGCGACGCCCATTCCGTTCACCGTGCGACCCATGCGACCCGCGCGACCCGCGCGACCCGCGCGACCCGTGCGACCCATGCGTCCCATGCGACCCGTGCGACCCGTGCGACTTGGTCAAGTCGACAGGTTGGCGAACCGTCTGCTGCCCCTCCGCCGCACTGCCAGTGTAAGTAGCGAGGGCGGGGGTAGTGAAAGAAGCGTCATGCGGCGAAAGCAAGAGGACGAGAAGCGCCGATGTGAGGAAAATCGCCGCGGGGCAACGGTCGAGCAGCAGCGGGCTGCGGGAGATCGGCGGCGACCGTTGCCGTGACATTCCCGGAACCGCACAATCTACCGCTGCGATTCAGCACCACCTTCACCTGAAAACGGATTTGCTCGCCGTCAAACTAATACTACGGAATGCTAACCTGCGACCCATTACCAAACGACATATACATACCACAAACAATATCCCATCACGTATCTTACGAACAGATAGACCCGTTGTTAGTACAATTCGAAGCTACTACGGTATGAGGGTTTTATAAAAAGCTACACTTGAAATTCAGAGTTCCAAAAATCCAAAAGTACGCCCTGGTTGCACTGCAGACGAATCACAATATCCATACAGCTGTGCCGTGTGCGTCGCAATCCATACAACCTACCAGAGGGTGCTGCAGGAATCTCAGCAACATCTGTTGTCTACAGATAATAACTTGGAACCAAAAACATTTATAATACTGTATTGCTTTCTCTCAAGATCGGAAGTGTTGTTTCATTGATGGTGGTTGGGGTACAAGTAGCAAACCCTAACATACGTACCCCCAAAGACACATCTCACTACAGGCTACCAACATTTGACACACCCCCATAGCCTAAGTGAGGGGTGTCTAGCAAAACCAAAAGAGTACGGTCACAAGACCAGTCACAAAGAAACAAAGCTCAGGGTGGATCACAACGTCACCACAAACTCTGAGCACAAGCAACAATGGCCACAAGGCCAGTCCAAACAATAACAGAGATATATAGAAAGGGTACAAGCAAAGCAAGCAGTGAACTCAAGACTAAGTAAGCCGAAAACCAGTGTCAACAAGGCCTAACTGCACACAACACCTGTGGTGGTCACAAGGCGGAAGCGCCTTGGTGAAGATGTCTGCAGTGTTGGCCTCAGACTCCACAAACTCGAAGCGAGCCTGTCCACGCCTCTGCAACTCTCGCAGAAGAAAGTACCTGACGTTAATGTGCTTCACTCTGCTCTCCAGTCGCGGCTCTCGACAAAGGAGAATGGATGCCTTGTTGTCAGTGAACAAGGTCGGTGCAGAGCTCGGCCGCTCACCCAGGTCGGCGAGCAAGAACGTCAACCAACGCAGCTCCTGTGCCGCCATGGCACCAGCGTAGATCTCAGCCTCAGCTGTAGAGGTCGAGACCGAAGAGGAGCGCGTGGACCGCCAGGAAACAGCTCCAGAACCCAGACTGAAACAGTACCCCTGAGTAGACCTGTGAGTCTCAGCGTCGTCAGCGTAAGAAGAGTCACAGTGACCAGTAAGTACAACAGACTGCTGCCCTCCAAGAACTAGCCCCACGCCTGATGTCGTCGCTAGGTACTTCGCCACCCTCACAGCTGCTGTCCAGTGAACAGGACGGTGTCTCCCTGGCGCAACAAAGCGCGCAAGGATGCTGAGAGGGAAAGCGAGGTCCGGGCGAGTACAAGTCATCAGGTACATGAGGCAACCCACAAGCTCTGCGTAGGGACCACTAGGCTCAAACGGCTCGTCAGGAAAGGGGCCAGTGAGTCTGTGGTCAACAGCAAGAGGTGTGCGCTGTACTGTGGAGTGCTGAAGCTCGAACCGCTGAAGGACCTGCTGCACCATGTGTGACTGTGAGAGTGTAATGGTGCGAGCAGCTCTGTCCCTGGTGATCTGCAGCCCAAGGTAATGGCGCAGCTCACCAAGGTCAGTGCACGTGTGTCTCTTCTGCAGTTCGGACTTCACGTCTGCCAAAGCAACCCTGTCAGCAGTGGCGAAAACTAGGTCGTCGACGTAAACCAGAACGAAGAACGGTGTGGAGCCACGGCGAATGAACAGCGACGGGTCGGCAGAAGACGGCTGGAACCCAAGGTCAGAGAGGGTAGAGCGAAGAGTGTCGTGCCACTCACGAGGTGCCTGGCGAAGACCGTAGACAGGTCGCCTCAGCCTCCACTGGGTCCCAGGAGGGAAAGTGCCAGTGAAGGCAGAGGGACGACGCAGCCAGACCTCCTCGTGTAGGCTGCCCTGAAGAAAAGCAGTGGAGAAGTCGAGAGAGTGTAACTCGTAGTCTCTCTGTGCTGCTACGTGCAGTAACACCCGAAGAGTGGTCATCTTCGGGGTGGGCGCGAAGGTCTGAAAGAAGTCAACTCCCTCGCGCTGACTGAAACCTCTAGCAACGTAGCGCGCCTTGAAGACTGGAGGAGATCCTGGTGGCCGCTTCACCCTGTAGATCCACATGCCATCGACTACGTTCGTCCCAGGGGGAGGAACCTCATCGACGTAGGTGCCTGTGGATCTGTAGGAGGCCATCTCTGCGTCCATGGCAGCTCTCCACTGAGAGGCCCAAGGCCCTGACACTGCCTCAGCGTAAGTGCGAGGAGTCGGAATGTCAAGGGCGTCAGGGTCACCCTCAGGGGTGAGGAGCATGGCACAGAGATGAGGGGAAGCGGCTGCCAGGAACTCTAGCTCAAACTGCCTGTCCTCTAGGACGTCACAGCCAAGGGCAGACACACCCCCGATGGCCAGAGGACTGGTAGGAGGAGCAGCCACAAGAGTGGTGGCGTAGTCAAGGCGGCGAGTAGAGGCAAACTCAGTGACCGCGGCAGTAAGAGCAGAGACAGAGGACAAAGAGGCACGAGGGTGGGTAACAAGAGAGGCGAGAACACGAGAGAGAACAGGACGGTACGTGCGGTAGTAGTCAGTGACAGGGGTAGAGAGAGAAGCTGTGAGGGCCGACTCAGGAGGAGAAGGAAGCACAGGAGGAGCCGAACGAGACGGACTAGAACGTAACAAGACAGTACGAAGGTCAGTGAAAGGAACAGGGGACGAGGGACGAGCACGAGGAGAGCGACGAGTAGCCCAAGTACGAGACGGAGGAGGAGAGGACAAAGGCGGAGAACTGGGGAAAACAGCGGGGGAGGAGTCAGGAGGAGGAAACGTGGGACCGTAGACAGGAGGAGAGGCGGGGGAGGGAGGAGAAGGAGAGGGGAGACCAAGGGTCCGAAGACCTGAGACAGGAGGAGGAAGTGGCTGCTGCTGCTGCTGCTGGTGCTGCTGGTGCTGCTGCGGCTGCGGCTGCTGCTGGGACTGCTGCTCCTGCGGCTCCAGCTGCTGCTGCTGCTGCTGCTGCTGCTGCTGCTGCTGCTGCTGCTGCTGCTGCTGCTGCTGCTGCTGCTGCTGCTGCTGCTGCTGCTGCTGCTGCTGCTGCTGCTGCTGCTGCTGCTGCTGTTGCTGCTGCTGCTGCTGCTGCTGCTGCTGCTCCTCCCTGTAACTCCCTCTCCTCTCTCTCCAACGCCAGCTGCTCCTCACGGGCACGGCGAACACGAGCCTGGTGCCTAGTCGGGTAGGGGTGGGGGGGCGGAGTAGTGTCCGGAGCAGCGGCAGCTCCAGAGTCCACCCCCGAAGGACCAGGCACACCACCCCCAAAGGCATCACTAACACCAGCTCCAGACCTAGGCTCACCAGAACCTGAAGGAGGCGCACCCTCACCCCCAGACAGAGCACCCCCAGTGTCCGCGCGACCAGCACCAGCTCCCGGAAGACAAGAGTCCTCTGCACCCACCGGCTCAGCTCCAACTCCAGCACCCCCAGAACTAGAAACCGGTACTGGAACAGGCTCGGCACCAACCTCTCGAGAGCTAGCACCTGCGGCACGCTGCGAGGAGGACTGTGGGGAGGGAGGCTGTACCGGAGGGGCTACCGAAGGAGGAGGGGTAGCCTGGGACACACCTGACGGGGCTGGACCATGGGGGGAAGGCTGTACCGGGGGAGCAGGAGGGGGAGCGGCAGTCAGGAAGAGGGGGGGAGGAGGAACCGGGAGACCTCGACCGGGGTGCCTGACGAAGTACGGGGTGGACTCCTCGAAACGGACGTCACGGGAGTCAAAGAACCGGTGAGAGGGAGGGTGGTAAAAGGTGAAGTCAGAGGAGTCCTCAGGGAAACCAAGGAAGACACAGGGGACGGCGCGAGGCGAGAGCTTGTCCGCAGAGGTGTCGCGGACAAGAGCCAAGCAACCCCAGACACGAAACCTCGACGCAACACCAGGGGACCCGGTCCAAAGACTGGTCGGTGAAGCCTCTGGCCGAGAGACGCATGGCCAGAGGTTCAGCTGGTGCGCGGCGTACCGAACCGCGTAAGGCCACAGAAAATGGGGGGCACGGGCGTGAGTCAGGGAGGTGCGGGCGATCTCCATGACCAAGCCTATGCGGCGCTCAGCAACCCCATTCTGCTGCGGGGACTCTGGAAGCGTCCAGGACTGACGAATGCCCTGCTCGCGACAGAATCCAGCGAGAATGCCGGAGCGAAACTCACCCCCGCGGTCAGAGTGAAGACAGCTGACACGACGACCACGAGTGTCCGCGGTGGTGAGCAACCACCTGATCAGCGTAGAAGTCACCTCAGACTTCTTCGCCAGGGGGAACACCGTGGTGTAGCAAGAGTAGTCGTCAACAACCACCAGAAAGAAACGCTCACGCTCAGGGCCAAGGCGAGAGGCGGGGCCCCAGACATCTAGGTGAAGCGTCTCAAACGGCTCGGTGGCCGGACGAAGGGAGGAGGAGTGAGGGGTGGCGCGCAGCCGACCCTCGACGCAAGGACCGCACGGTGGTGCAAGAGACGGCGGCAGCGACGGCAAGACACGCGGGAGACCTAAGACCAGACGCTGACTAGACATAGCACGCAGACGTGGAAGAGAAGGGTGTCCCATCCGGTGGTGCCACAGAACGGTGGGGTGGGCAAGCGACCGACAGGAGCAAGACGCAACGACTGGACTGGACGCGACAACCTGAGGGGACGGAACCACCTGGTGAGACGCAGGGAGGAGACTAGGGGGAGGGACAGGAACTGGGAGTAGGGGCTGCTGCGACGGCGGCCGCTGCGGCTGCTGCTGCTGCTGCTGCTGCTGCGTCCACTGCCGTGCGCGCGGGCCAGTGTGAAGAGTGTAGAGACCGGAACCCGGCTCAGCAGCAAAGGTGGCGAGAGGCTGGTAAGAGTCACCGTCAACACACACTGCAGTCTCCCCAGAAGGCTCAAACCACACACCCACGTGCTGACTCACGAGGGGTCGCACGCCCACCAAGTTCCGGGAGAACGAGGGGACATGAAACCCAGTGAGAGACCCGGAGGGGGCAGCAGGACACGGCAAAGTGGTAGTGTGACGTGCAGTGACTGGTCCCGAGGTGGGATCAGCCAGTGCCACAGAGACAGGCGCAGGAAGTGGCGTAAGTGTCGTGCTGTCACGAAAGAAGCAGTGCGAGGCTCCAGAGTCCAGCGTGAAAGACAGTGAAGTGTCCTCCGAGGTAGCCGCTGGACTAGTGTCTACACAAGAACCTACACTAGCAACAGGCAACTGAGCAAGGCTAGCACCTAAGCTAACAACACCAGAGTAAACAGAGTCAGAAACACTAGAGTCAACAACAGCATACATAGCATGAGGAGTTCCAATCAGATCAGCTAACTGCTCGGCAGACATGTCCCACAGAGCGGAACCGTAACGCTGAACAAGGGGGAACCAGTCAGGGGCAGGACCGCCAACCCCGTAAACCAAACGAACCGTGTCAGTGAGCTGAGCAAAACACTGACCAGGGGGGTGAAGGCGGCCACAAGGGTGGCCCCGGCGAGCACCTGTCAGAACCTGATAGGCGCAGGGAGGGTAAACAGCACCACGCTGCGGCTGACGCGGCCCCGACCCCGAAGCCAGCTGCGGCCGCTGCTGCTGCGGAGGCTGCTGGGAGGAGAGGGGCTGCTGCTGCTGCTGAAGCTGCTGCTGACGCTGGGCCCGGTACCACGCCGCTGCCCCACCCACCGGGGCTGGCAGTACAGGGGGCGACTGACGAACGCGGGCGTCGCCACCACCAGCAGTCGCAGTGGAGTCACCGGTCGCTGCACGAGACGTCTCTCCAGGCCCTGCACTCCCACCACCGCCAGTCGCAACGCCACCCCCACTACCTCCGCCTCCACCAACGCCGCCACCAGCACCGCCCCTCTTGCCACCCCTACCGCGGGACCGCGACGAAGTCGTAACAGCAGCTGCGGTCGCGTCAGTAGCGGCAGTGGCGAGAGAGGCAGTAAAGGTGGGCAACTGCGGAACTGTGCACCCGTGGAAGAGCGGAGGGGGCACAGCACCAGAGGCAGCGGCGACGGAGCGGAGGTTGCTCTCGACGTCCTTGAGAGCAGACTCAAGGACGTCAACAGTGAGCTCACTAGGGTGCTTCAGGAGAAGCGCGTCACGAACGGAGGCAAGGCGGTCGGGGAGGCTGGTGGCGATAAAATAGATAGTAATCGCCATGGGAGGAGGAAGCAGTGCGAGCTGGGCCTCAGTGCAAGCAGCGCGGTAACTAGAGTCGAGCGAGCGGAGGTGAGCAATCAAGTCAGCAGAGCGCTCAAAAGAGGCGAGATCAGGGAACAGGAACGGGAGGAAAAGGCGGCCAAGAGAGACAGCAGCAGGAGTGGAGTAGCGGGCCTTAATCGCAGTCAGGTACTCAGCAGCAGTGCGAACCTGAGCAAAGTGAGCCTCCTCAGACTCGGGGAGAAGGGTGCTGAGCGCGATGCAGGCCGCAGCGTCACGCGACGTCCAGGCTGTCAGGTCAGCGCGCTGGCTAGCGAAGCGAGCTCTAGCGGCGTCGTCAGGGGCAGGACCTAAAGGCGTAGGGTCGGGGGGCGCAGGGAGGGCACCAGCAGCGTGCGCCCAGAGGGTCTCGCCTGACTGGACCTGACTCTCCAACTGACGGCGAGCGCGCAGAAGCCAGAGCGAAAAGTCAAGGGGTCTACCGTCAGCGTCGAAGCGAAGAACACGCGGAGTCGCCATCGTTAAAACCGACGGAAAAGCGGAGGCAGGAAACCCTAAACGAGATGGCGTGGCGAAAATCGGGCGGGCAAAGGGCGAAGCGTGAAACCCTAAACGAGGTAGAGGCGCAGCTAAACGGGGGGGGCGTTAAGGGGCAGCCGCACGGGGGCTAAGGGCAGCCGCGCGGGCGCGGGGGGCGGACGTTAAGGGGCAGCCGCGCGGGGGCTAAGGGCAGCCGCGCGGGCGCGGGGGCGGGAGTTAAGGGGGAGCCGCGCGGGGGCTAAGGGCAGTCGCGCGCGCGACGCGACGAGCAGCGAAGGCGGGCGCCGCGGCGACGGGCGCAGGCTGCGGGTGCGACGTCGGGCGCCGCGGCGGGCAGCGACGGCGGGCGCCGCGGCGACGGGCGCAGGCTGCGGCGGGCGACGGGGGAATGCGCAGCGGTGGCGCGCGTAAGGGGGGACGGGCGACGGGACGACGGGCGGGGAGAGCGCGATTCGACGGGCAGCAAGGGGGGAAACGCGACTCGACGGGCAGCGGGGGGAAAAACGCGACTCGACGGGCAGCGGGGGGAAAAAACGCGACTCGACGGGCCTCGGAGGGGGGAAAACGCGATGGGCCAGCAGGGGGAAGGAAGGTCGCTACGCTACTCGAGTAGGGGATCGGCGGAACGTGCGGTAACGAAGGAACGGGACGAGAGCGGGCCGGCGCTAGGCTCGGGCAAGACGTGCGTAAGTAATACGAGAGAGGGAGACAGGCTCGGGCGATACGAACGAGGTCGGGAGGAACGGGATCCTACAGGATCCTAACCTAGGTGATACCATCTCAAGATCGGAAGTGTTGTTTCATTGATGGTGGTTGGGGTACAAGTAGCAAACCCTAACATACGTACCCCCAAAGACACATCTCACTACAGGCTACCAACATTTGACACTTTCGACAAAAAAGGGGCGCACACAAGGAATGCCTGACTCGAACACCAACATCTATCCAAGTCAGCCGGGTGTGTTCACATGTGGGTGGGGAGTGTTTCAAATCGGGGAATAAGGCGGGGTGAGAGTTATGATGATCAGGCTTGTGGGAGGATGTTGTGAGGAGGCGGTGGGGGTATCAGTGGGTGGGTGGAACTCGTGCTGGCGCATCCACTTGGTGGATTTTGAGACGTCTCAAAAGGCGGTGAGGTGGGGGCATCAGTGGAACTCGTGCTGGCGCAACCACTTGGTGGCGGACCTCTTAATTAAAGCTTGTGAGATCTTATGTTGGCATGCCCCAACCATGCCTGTTTAATCGGTTCTATCTTCGGAGGAAGAGAAGATGTTGTGAGAAGGCGGTGGGGGCATCAATGGAACTCGTGCTGGCGCATCCACTTGGTGGCGGACCACTTCTCCCCCTTGAGCACGTCGCAGCTGCCGTGCAGACTCTTAGGGTCCACTCTGCCCTCAAAGTCCTGCAGGGGGGCAGCAGGCGGTGTGAAAGAGCACAAGGAAGGGGATGGGTTTCTAGGAGTATGGCAGCATCGATATGCTGGGTCGGAACATTTGGAACTAACAACCGCGTTGCTGTGATGAGGCAACCCGTCGAATAGGACAACTTTTCATTGGTGTACTCGAGAACAGCACTCACAGCACTCAAAGCTGCACTCACGACATTCCAGAAGAGCACGGCATCGCCCTTCACTGGGCGCACACAGATGCCCTCCTTCATCTCACCACCACACTCGCACTTGCTGCTGCCGCCCGCCTGCCACGCAGGAGGTGAGGAGCAATGAGGCAGCGAGGGCATGAGAGGGGAAGGGCGTAGGAGAAGGTGATCAGTGAGACTGTGAGTCAATGAGCCTTAGCCACGCTGCCCTACAAGACAGACTCCATTAACGATGCGAGCGGACTCGAATTGTTGACACACGCCCTGCCAACTGGCCTGTTACTGATTCTTTCACTCCCCAACCACCTCACGTGGCAGAAACAAGGCTGAGAGGCAGTTGAAGGACAGCACACAGGAAGGCATGAGCGCACACAGGAAGACATGAGCGTACACAGGAAGGCATGAGCGCACAGAGGAAGGCATGAGCGCACACAGGAAGGCATGAGCGCACACAGGAAGGCATGAGCGCACACAGGAAGGCACGAGCGCACACAGGAAGGCACGAGCGCACACAGGAAGACACGAGCGCACACAGGAAGGCACGAGCGCACACAGGAAGGCATGAGCGCACACAGGAAGGCATGAGCGCACACAGGAAGGCATGAGCGCACACAGGAAGGCACGAGCGCACACAGGAAGGCACGAGCGCACACAGGAAGGCACGAGCGCACACAGGAAGGCACGAGCGCACACAGGAAGGCACGAGCGCACACAGGAAGGCACGAGCGCACACAGGAAGGCACGAGCGCACACAGGAAGGCACGAGCGCACACAGGAAGGCACGAGCGCACACAGGAAGGCACGAGCGCACACAGGAAGGCACGAGCGCACACAGGAAGGCACGAGCGCACACAGGAAGGCACGAGCGCACACAGGAAGGCACGAGCGCACACAGGAAGGCACGAGCGCACACAGGAAGGCACGAGCGCACACAGGAAGGCACGAGCGCACACAGGAAGGCACGAGCGCACACGGGACGCATAAATCCACATGACAATGGCAAGAAGGGATGAAATTGAATAAGGCTGGTAGCAAAACCTGCACCCAACCGAATAGAACACCCGAGGTGGGTACAAGAATGGTAGGGGAAACCTTTTTTTGGAAGTATGCAACGGCAGCGACAGCATGTGGCTACCAAAGCTTCAATTAAGCAGCACAAGTATGTGGAGGAGACAGAGCAGGGGGTGGGCAGGCCAGGCCCCAGGTTGGTCTCACGCTGGGGAAGACAGGGTGGTCTCACATTGGGAAAGATGGTTTTCCCGCCCTCCTCTAAAGCCCTCCCCTCCGCACGTTCACCTGCCTCGCTTGGCACCGGTGCAGGAAGGCAGAGGGACAGGGGATGAGAAGCCCCAGTGTGGTCTCACATTGGGGAAGATGGTTTCGCCGCCCTCCTCTGGAGCCTCAATGTACATCAGCATGGTGGCCACGCGCTGCCCTCCCCGCCGCACATTCACCTGCCACGCCACGCAGGGAGGGCGCGCAGGTAAAGAGTCGTGTCTTGAGTTGACTCAAAACACCCTCCTCTGGAGCCTCAATGTACATGAGCATGGTGGCCACTCGCTGCCCTCCCCGCCGCACGTTCACCTGCACAATAAGACGGGGGTGCAGTGCACGTAGGTAGAGGGACAGGCAGGGAGGAGAAGGGGCGATACGCGGTGGTGGCAAGTCAACTAGGAACGTCAAATGTTGATGGCAAGGTGACACTACAGGAGAGTGCACGTGTGGCAAAGAGATCGCCCAGATGCTTTTTCGTTGATCCAATCCAAATCCTCCATCATGCCCTATCCAATCCAGCCATATCCGCCATCATCACCCCCTATCAGACACCACCTTTCCTAGCCCAGCATGCTAGCATATACACATGTTCCCCCATGTGCCCCGCATCATATCCGCATGCTCCCCCATGTGCCCCGCAGCATATCCCCATGTTTCCCCATGTGCCCCGCATCATATCCACATGTTCCCCCATGTGCCCCGCATCATATCCACATGTTCCCCCATGTGCCCCGCATCATATCCGCATGTTCCCTCATGTGCCCCGCAGCATATCCGCATGTTCCCCCATGTGCCCTGCATCATATCCACATGTTCCCCCATGTGCCCTCATCATATGCGCAAGTTCCCCCATGTGCCCCGCATCATATCCGCATGTTCCCCCATGTGCCCCGCATCATATCTGCAAGCATCACACCCGAACAGACCTGGTCGGAAAAGTAGTCTGGGTGCGGCAGGTAGTGCTGCCCATGCTCGTACCTGATGGTGGGCACATGGGCATGCAGGTCACATCCACATATACACAAAGTGACATTTGAGCGACTTAAAAGTCACCTAGTAATCTGGGTGCGGCAGGTAGTGCTGCCCGTGCTCGTACCTGCAGGTGAGCACATGTGCACATGTGCACGCACGCACGCATGCACGCACGCACGCACGCACGCACGCACGCACGCACGCACGCACGCACGCACGCACGCACGCACACACACACACACACACACACACACACACACACAACACACTCTTGTACAAATGCATATTTGTGCTTGCACACATATGCATTGACATCCAGGCACAGAGCAAGAATCAATCTCCAAAAGATGAAACCATGCTTTTACGTAGCTTTTAGTATTTGGATGAGCTCACTTGAGTAATTGGATGAGCTCACTTGAGTATTTGAAAGAGCTCACTTGAGTATTTGAATCAGCTCACTTGAGTATTTGAATCAGCTCACTTGAGTATTTGAATCAGCTCACTTGAGTATTTGAATCAGCTCACTTGAGTATTTGAATCAGCTCACTTGAGTATTTGAATCAGCTCACTTGAGTATTTGAATCAGCTCACTTGAGTATTTGAATCAGCTCACTTGAGTATTTGAATCAGCTCACTTGAGTATTTGAATCAGCTCACTTGAGTATTTGAATCAGCTCACTTGAGTATTTGAATCAGCTCACTTGAGTATTTGAATCAGCTCACTTGAGTATTTGAATCAGCTCACTTGAGTATTTGAATCAGCTCACTTGAGTATTTGAATCAGCTCACTTGAGTATTTGAATCAGCTCACTTGAGTATTTGAATCAGCTCACTTGAGTATTTGAATCAGCTCACTTGAGTATTTGAATCAGCTCACTTGAGTATTTGAATCAGCTCACTTGAGTATTTGAATCAGCTCACTTGAGTATTTGAATCAGCTCACTTGAGTATTTGAATCAGCTCACTTGAGTATTTGAATCAGCTCACTTGAGTATTTGAATCAGCTCACTTGAGTATTTGAATCAGCTCACTTGAGTATTTGAATCAGCTCACTTGAGTATTTGAATCAGCTCGCCGTTTTGAGGCGGCACGTTGGAGAAGGCAGCAATGCGCTCCTCGATGCTCTGCTCGTGCAAACGAGCACATGGGAAACATGGGGGCACATGCGGGGACATGGGGGCGAATGTGGGTACATTGGGGCAAATGTGGGTACCTGGGGGCACATGGGGGCACATGGGGGCACATGGGGGCACATGGGGGCACATGGGGGCACATGGGGGCACATGGGGGCACATGGGGGCACATGGGGACCATGGGGGCACATGCCGGCACATGGGCATGGATGGTCATGAATGGGTATAAATCGGGTGATTGGGATGGGATGGGGATGGATGGGGATGGATAGGGATGGATGGGGTTGCATGTGGGAGCATGAGGGTGCATGTGGGAGCATGAGGGTGCATGTGGGAGCATGAGGGTGCATGTGGGAGCATGAGGGTGCATGTGGGAGCATGAGGGTGCATGTGGGAGCATGAGGGTGCATGTGGGAGCATGAGGGTGCATGTGGGAGCATGAGGGTGCATGTGGGAGCATGAGGGTGCATGTGGGAGCATGAGGGTGCATGTGGGAGCATGAGGGTGCATGTTGGAGCATGAGGGTGCATGTGGGAGCATGAGGGTGCATGTGGGAGCATGAGGGTGCATGGCGATGTGCGCAAACAGTCAGAAGCGGAATTCAGGCCACCTAAGGTGCTGTGCACCAAAGCGCTGTGTAGGGACAGAGGGAGCAGCAAACCTTGAGAGGGGGAGCAGCGCACCTTGAGAGGGGGAGCAGCGCACCTTGACAAGGGGGTGGGCGGAGTCGGAGTGCGAGAGGAACATGCCGCTGCTCGTGCGCACCTCACTGCGGTAGCTCTGACGGGTGGGATGGGCGCTCACCCACTCATGCACACATATCCGCCCAGACACACATGTGCACACGTATGCACATGCAGACATACAAATGCACAAACACACGCACACACGCGCGCGCGCGCACACACACACACGCACCCCCACACAAACACACGCAAGCACACGCATATATACACCAACACAAGCACACATGCGCACGCAAATTACAAGAGCCCATGCATGGAGACATAAATGCATATACGCAGACATGCACACTTTCACGGCAACGAGAGAGTGAAGGATCGGGAGGAGAGGAGGATGGCAGAGTTGCAGGGAGGAGAGAGTTGGAACTTGGAGATGAGGCGGGCAGGGGAGGGTGGGATGTGTGAGGGAGCGGGAAACAGAAGAAAGGAAGGGAGGAGATCAGAGGCGGAGGACGTAAGAAAGACAGCAACAAAGCAGGAGATGACAGGAAATCAACAAAGCAGGAGACGAGAGGAAAAGGGAAGTGAGAGAGGGGGTGCGAGTGAGAGCTCACCTTGCCGGAGGAGGAGTCAACTACGGTGGAGGACTCGAGGGCCTTCCTGGCCATGGCCTTTAGCGCCTCACACTCCTGCCACCCCCACCACCACCACCCCCACCACCACACCCCGCACACACACATACACAAGGGTGTGGTGTGGCACGCGCGACATGAAAGAAGATGTTGTTGAGACGTCTCAAAAGGACTCGAGGGCCTTCTTGGCCATGGCCTTTAGCACCTCACACACACTCCTGCCACCCCCCAAAATCTAGCGGGTGCTAGGGTAAATCAAATGGTGGCGAGGCTTACATGCAAACCATAGCCAGCTCACATACAAGCTTTGGCCGCCCACCACATGCTCAGTGCTTGACATTCTCAGAACAGGAGTCACATGGAGAAGGGTGAGTGAGCGAGGGGGGTGCAGGTCGACTGACCTGCCAGCTGAGGAAGGACTTGAGGAGAATCACTCGAGGCTCCCAGCTGACCACCTCTGGGATCACCTGCGTGGTTTGGAGACAGCAGAGAGCAGCAGAGAGCAGCAGAGAGCAGGGGAGAGCAGCAGAGAGCAGCAGAGAGCAGCAGAGAGCAGCAGAGAGCAGCAGAGAGCAGCAGAGAGCAGCAGAGAGCAGCAGAGAGCAGCAGAGAGCAGCAGAGAGCAGCAGAGAGCAGCAGAGAGCAGCAGAGAGCAGGGAGCAGCAGGGAGTAGTGAACGAGAGGTGCAGGACGGTGCAGATGGTCAGACAGAGTCCAAGGGCTGGCTGATATCGTGTGTGTGTGTGTGAGAAGCGCGTTGCTGACCAATCATTTGCAAGCACTGCCCCTCCCAGCCCGCACTGCCCCTCCCAAACAGTCCGCACTGCCCCTCCCAGCCCGCACTGACCAGCCCGCACTGACCAGGCCGAGTCTGAGGCGCTCCGCTGTGCGGCGGTCCGCCCCTGCCATCTCCCACACCGCCCTCACCGCCTCCTCCCCTGCCGTGCCATGCCATGTCACACACACACACACACACACACACACACACACACACACACACACACACACACGCACGTGGCATCCAGTTGTCATCATTTGCGAAGCAGTGTGGTGCAGCACACGGAGTGCATGAGAGGGAAGCAGGGACGCCATGCCATGCCGTGCCATGCCACACACAGGGCTGACTGAACTGAAGCATGTGAGCAGAGAGAGAGGAACCTGCAGGACGGCATTTGTGCACTGCTCCACCAGCAATGTCTCACCCTCTCACACCCTACACCCACCCTCCCATCCATTCCCCCCACCCTTTTTCCCCCATCCAATCCCACCCAACTTGGCCCCATGCACCCGCTCCCACCCCTTCCCCACTCCCTTCCCACCCCCCCTTTCCCCCCCCCTTTCCCCCCTCTTTCCCCCCCCCCACCCCTTCCCACCCCCCCCCCCCCCCCCCTTCCCCCCCCCACCCCCTTCCCACCCCCCTTTCCCCCTCTTTCCCACCCCCCTCTCCCCCCCCTTTCCCACCCCCTTTCCCCCCCCTTTCCCACCCCCCTTCCCCCCCCCCTTCCCCCCCTCCCCTTTTCCTTACTGTGCTGCGACTCTGGCAGCTCCACCCCGCGCGTGGCGTGGCTGGCAGCAGCGCCTGCAGCGCGGAGCAGAGGGGTCGGGGGGGGGAGAGAGGAGCGGCGGGGAGAGAGGAGCGGCGCGGAGAGAGGAGCGGCGGGGAGAGGGAGAGTGCAGAGCAGGGAGAGGGGAGATGGAGGCACAGCACTGACGGCGGGGAGTGACGTGGCACCAGCGTTGCACGCACGTATTTCTAATAACCACCCCTTCCCCCCAGTGCTACCGCTCCCCCCCTGAGCTACCTACCTTCCCCCCCCTGAGCTACCTACCTCCCCCCCCTGTGCTACCTACCTCTCCCCCCCTGTGCTACCTCTCCCCCCGTGTGCTACCCCTCCCCCCCTGTGCTACCCCTCCCCCTCTGTGCTACCCCCCCCCCCCTGTGCAACCCCTCCCCCCCTGTGCTACCCCTCCTCTGTGCCACCCCTCCCCCCCTGTGCTACCCCTCCCCCCCTGTGCTACCCTCCCCCCCTGTGCTACCCCTCCCCCCCTGTGCTACCCCTCTCCCTCTGTGCTACCCCTCCCCTCCTGTGCTACTCCTCCCCCCCTGTGCTACCCCTCCCCCCTGTGCTACCCCTCCCCCCTGTGCTACCCCTGTGCTACCCCTCCCCCTCTGTGCTACCCCTCCCCCCCTGTGCAACCCCTCCCCCCCTGTGCTACCCCCCCCTCTGTGCCACCCCTCTCCCTCTGTGCTACCTCTCCCCCCCTGTGCTATCTACCCCTCCCCCCCTGTGCTACCCCTCCCCCCCTGTGCTACCCCTCCCCCCCTGTGCTACCCCTCCCCCTCTGTGCTACCCCTCCCCCCTGTGCAACCCCTCCCCCCCTGTGCTACCCCCCCCTCTGTGCCACCCCTCTCCCTCTGTGCTACCTCTCCCCCCCTGTGCTATCTACCCCTCCCCCCCTGTGCTACCCCTCCCTCTGTGCCACCCCTCCCCCCCTGTGCTACCCCTCTCCCTCTGTGCTACCCCTCCCCTCCTGTGCTACCCCCCCCCCCTGTGCTACCCCTCCCCCCCTGTGCTACCCCTCCCTCTGTGCCCTCTCCCTCTGTGCTACCTCTCCCCCCCTGTGCTATCTACCCCTCCCCCCCTGTGCTACCCCTCCCCCCCTGTGCAACCCCTCCCCCCCTGTGCTACCCCTCCCTCTGTGCCACCCCTCCCCCCCTGTGCTACCCCTCCCCCCCTGTGCTACCCCTCTCCCTCTGTGCTACCCCTCCCCTCCTGTGCTACCCCTCCCCTCCTGTGCTACCCCTCCCCCCCTGTGCTACCCCCCTCCCCCCCTGTGCTACCCCTCCCCCCCTGTGCTACCCCTCCCCCCCTGTGCTACCCCTCCCCCCCTGTGCTACCCCTCCCCCCTGTGCTACCCCTCCCTCGGTGCTACCCCTCCCCTCCTGTACCCCTCCCCTCCTGTGCTGTGCTACCCCCGCCCCCCCCCCCCCCCCCCCCCCCCCCGTGCTACCCAGCCGCTCTGCCATGCGACCCACCACACCGCGTTCCTCTCGAGCCTCCTCCCACTTGCCTCCTTCCATCCCTGCTTCCCCCATCCTCAGTTCACAAGCTGTCATGCCATCTCATATCACGTCATGCCATCTCATACCACATCATGCCATCATGACATGCTATCACATGCCATCATGTCATGTCGGTATGCCCTTGAGAGTGGGATACACGCACCACGTCCTCCACAGTTGCACAAAAACCCCTTGCAGCACCGTATCACACCCCACCACACCGCACCCACCATGCCGCTTAGCCTGAGGGTCGATCCACGAGACAAGGGCGAGCAGAGCAGCTAGCGGGGGGAGGGGGAAAAGCGAGGAGGGGAAGGGGAAGACGGGTGGGGTGAGGGGGGAAGAGGCACAGCAGCAACGAGAATCAGGCGGGCAGCGAAGGAATGCGCGCCGCATGACAAGCTATGGACAGCGAAGGAATGCGCGCCGCATGACAAGCTATGAACAGCGAAGGAATGCGCGCCGCATGACAAGCTATGGACAGCGCGATGCGCAACCAGTGCGATGCGCCGCGGCGACGAGCGTTCACGTGACGCGCGGCGAGCGAAGCGTAGTAACCGAATCGCCAATCAGCACGCGCGCACCGGAAACAGCGCAGAGCGCGGCGAGAACCAGAAGGCGAGCTACGGCAGCGGCCAGCCACTTCCCGACTGTCGCAGAGGCACTCGCGCGCGATCGGATGAGACCCATGCGCACGCGGATTTGCCAAGAAAAAAGTGATCGTCAAGGAAAAAGTGCTCGTCAAGGAAAAAGCGAGTCCTGACGAGCGGAAAACGGGCGCAGGGCCGCGCCGAGCACGATAGCCCCCTCCGCCCCTCCTGCACTGCTGGAAGTACCCGTTTCAACCTCTTACTGGCTGAGTTTCGCAGATTCGGTTTGCGAGAAATGTTGCTCGCGAAATCGGGCCCTTTGGCCGCCTACTGTCGGGCCAATGTCGCCCGACCGCTTCCGACCAAGCGGTGTGCGTGACGTTGCACAAGTGTGAATCGTGACTTCGATATGGAGCCCCCCCCGTTTCGTAAGAAAAATTTGATAACTAGGCAAGAGCAAAAGTGGGAGAATGTTGACTTGCTCTACACCTGTTGCGCGAAAATAATGTTTGCGCTGTTTTCGTAAAAGCTAATCTAGTCGTGGTATCTGCTTGCGCAGTGCTTTCTCTGACCGGGCGTATCGTGCAAAATCGATGCTGGGTCCCGCATGTTTGAATCAGGGCTCTCGTTATCAGACCATTTTGGTCTGATGGTCTGATTTTCAGATCAGACATATTTTTCTCTATTCATCTTATTTTCCAATCCAAATCAGACAAAACATTTCTTTTGCCTGGGGGACCCGTCTGATGAATCAGACGCCGTCAAATCCAAGCAAGAGCCCTGGTTTGACTCGTAAACGGTTGAGGGTTGAGTTAGCATTTGTTCATTACGTTAACTCTTAAAACAAAATCATTGCCGTATATGCGCACTAAACCTATCAAGTGTTCGCGAGTCATGTTTTCTCGCCGTATCCCAACCAATCGACGTCGAGTAGACCTTCACCTCTGCAACATCATTTGTGTTGCATCGAGCAAGTGCCCCCAGTCTGCTGGCAACAAATCGCCGCCTGTGAGACTGACAAATCTGCAAAGAGGCGATCAGAGCAGATCTGTGTGAGCGCTGCTTGGAGAAGGTTTTTCTCGATATAGGGCTGGATGTGTTGCACATTGTCTTGGGTTGGCTCGTCAATGTGGCCTATCTTTGGATTTTGGCTTCTCTTATAAGCAGTGTAGCCTTTTTAGAAACCGTGATTATTAGCCTAGAGTTTGACGTTTTCTTTTAAGCATTAGTGAACCCGTATTTTTTATTGTTTTGCCTTTAGGTATTAGTGTAGTTTTTTTTTTACCCTGATGAGCTTCAGTTTTAGCGGTAGGAACCTCAGCATCAGTGGCGCCCTCAACAGCAGTGACACCCTCAGCAGTAGTGGAGGCCAGGTGGTCCGGGTAGCGTAGGATGCAGCAGCGGCCCAGCACTGGGGAGCTTGTCGCGGTGGAAACAACGTCGGGCCCTGCCAGTACTAGACCTGGTCCTGGCACTACCTCCTGGCGCCCTGACCACTTTGCTACAGTCACCTCGACAACCTCTACCGTGAGCGTTTTTGGCCTGACTCGAGGCCACCGATCTAGCCCGTTCTGTCTCGTAGTGGTTATCATGCGTTTGTTTTGTCTATAGATGCTGCTTATTCTATCACGTACAGATCTTCTGGCTTGCGTGTACCAGCTTAGGACCTTTACCTGTTGTCAGTGTAGGTGCTTGCGTAGTTCTAGTCGAGCTGTGATGACTGCTGACGCGTCGCTCTCCTTCATGCTGGACTCAGGCGTGTCTCAGTGCTTCTTCCGCGACCACACCACTGTCACACCTCTTTCTGCTTCTATCACAGTTGCCCTGGCTGATCCTACTACAGGACCAGCAGTCGCTCATGCCTGGCTGTCCCTTTTGGTATCCTCATTGGCCTCGACATCCCTTTGTTCTCTCGGAACTTGGTCGGTGCTGGATACCTTCAAGACCGTGGAATTAGAGTCACTTTTCCTGCGCACGGGAGGACTGCAATCTGTACGGATGCCTTCACCGAGGCACTTCTTGCCATATTCACTAGGGAGCCCCGCTTAGGTCTCTTCGTTCTGCACATAGCGTCCCCCACGTAGCTGCGTTGGGTCAGGTAGCTGTGGTCAGGTTGCTTCATCGTGCTCCGACCGGTCCCTCACCCACCCGTCTGCCCTGTAGCACCACCGTCTTGGTCGCCCGTCCCTCCCGCGCCTTTGTAGCATGGCTAGCCAGCGTTTTGTCTTAGGTCTCACACGTGTCTCTTGGTCGCTCCCTCGTTCGCCTACGCCGCCATGCACTCCTTGTGTCGAGGGTCGGCTGTGCGCCACTCCTCACTCCTCCTCCCTCCATCTAGCCACTACACCCTTCCAGGCTCTCCACTTGGACGTCTGGCTCCTGTGGTCGTTGACGACTGCCTCCGTTACACCATGGTGTTCCTCCGGGCGAAGAAGTATGACATGACTTCTACCCTGATCAGGTGGTTACTAGCCACTGTGATCAGTCATGGTTGTCATGCCCGTTGTCTCCACTCCGAAAGTGAGGGTGAGTTTCGCTCTGCATTCTTCGTGGATTCTGTAGCGACTAGGGCATCACCCAGTCCTGGACGCTTCCAGAGTCCCCATAACATAATAGGGTTGCTAACCGCCGGATAGGCTTGATCATGAAGATCCCCTTCACCTTGATAATCCATGCTCGTGCGCCCCATTTCAGGGCCCTGCGCGCTTCGCTACGCTGCCCACCAACTGAATATCGGGCGTTGGCAAGGAGTGTTCGCTAGGAGTGTGGGCAAGGGGTATTGGCAAGGAGTGTTGGCAAGGAGTGTTGGCAAGGAGTGTTGGGAAGGAGTGTTAGCGAGGGGTGTTGGGCGAGGAGTGTTGGCAATGAGTGTTGGCAAGGAATGTTGGCAAGGAGCGTTGAGCGGGGAGTGTTGGGCGAGTAGTGTTGGCAAGGAGTGTTGGCAAGGAGTGTTGGCGAGGAGTGTTGGCAAGGAGTGTCGGCAAGGAGTGTTGGCAATGAGTGTTGGCGGCCGAGTGTGTTGGGAGGCCGAGTGTGTTGGGAGGCCGAGTGTTGGGCGGCCGAATGTTGGGCGGCCGAGTGTTGGGCGGCCAAGTGTTGAGCGGCAGAGTGTTGGGCGGCCGAGTGTATCCATATGGAAAGCATTGTGAAGCTTCCACGTATCTGGTAAGCGCAAGCGGAATGTAACTAGTGTCACCTGTGCCTCCACGAGAAATGGACCACAGAAGCGAGGCCGGAGTTTGGATGGGAGGTGAGACATGCTCAAGTTGCGTGTGTCAAGAAGCACCTGATCTCCGACTGCTACCGAGTGATCTCGCCGTTGGCGATCGGCATACTGCTTCTGGGAGTTCTGCATCATGGTGAGACGTCGCTGAGTCTTCTCCCATTGGTGCTGCATGGTGGTGAAAAAAGTCGTGTGCGGCTTGGACGTGTGCCAGTGTGGTTGGCTGCTGTGGTGTGAGTGGTTCCCGTCCGTAACACAGGAAGAAAGGAGTTTTCCTTGTGGCTGCATGCGAGGCGTTGTTGTAAGCGAACTCCAAGGTCGGTAACTGCGTGTCACAATGGCTGATGTCGTCTTTGCAAGCTGTGCGCAGTAACTGTTCAACCATCTGATTGAGTCATTCTGTCTGACCGTCAGTCTGGGGGTGGTATGCTGAAGACATCGCAAGCTTAGTCCCCAATAGTCCCATAAGCTCCTTCCAGAACTTACTCGTGAATTTTGGGTCTCTGTCTGAGATGAGTGTAGCGGGGATGCCGTGGATGGTGATGATGTGGTCGAAGAAGAGTTGAGCAGTTGCTTCAGCTATAGCTGTGGAGTTGGTCGGAATGAAGTGCCCCATTTTGGAGAACTTATCTATTACTACGAGGATGGAATCATGCCTTCGTGAGGTCGAAGGAAGTCATGTGATAAAGTCGAGGCTAACGACCTGTCATGGCTGCTCCGGTACGGGTAGAGGCTGAAGTAACCCTGCTTTCTTCTGCTTGCTACTCTTCATCCACTGGCACGTGTCGCATGAGGTGACGAACTGCTGCACGTCTGCTGCCATCCGGGGCCAGTAGTAATACTTTGCTATTCCCGCTAACAATTTGTTGCTCCCGAATTGTCCCGCATATGGTACATCATGAAACTCCTCCAATAAGATCTGCCGTAGCGGGGCGTAATTCGGTACCCAAATCTTTCCTGAACCCTTCCTTACCGCTAAGTCTTTCTCCCACTGTAACAGCTTCTGTTTCTCTGCCGTTGCGATCTCTGCGTGTCCACGGAGTACCCATGCTGGATAGGCCCTTGAGCAGAGGGTTTATCCCTTCGAGCTGGATGCCTACTACATGATCGGGGCGGCCTAACGCGTCTGCTTTGTTGTGTAGCCCGGGTTTGTAGACGATGTCGTAATGGAAGTGGGTCTCCAAGAAGTCTACCCACCGCACCAATCGACGTGAAAGCGTTGGCTGCGACTTCAGGTATTTGAGGCTGCAGTGGTCAGTGTATACTGTGGTCTTGGCTCCCTTTACGTAACACCTCCACGCCTTGAAGGCTACGACTATAGCTAAGGCTTCCTTGTCGTGAATGGGGTAGTTCAGTTCTGCTCCGTGTAGCTTCTTACTAAGGTAGGCGATAGGCTGTAAACCGTGTCTGTGATCCTGCAGCCTGGTCAATAGCGTCTGCTTCAACTACGTAGTCCTTGTCTGGATCCGGTAGGATGAGTACTGGTGCTGTAGTCAGTGCTGTCTGTAGCTGTTCCATGGCTTGCTGATGAGGAGTATCCCATTTGAAGGGCGTATCCTTTTTCAGTAGGTGCGTCTGTTGCGCTGCTATCTTAGCGTACTGCGGCACGAACCTGTTGTAGTAGTTGGCAAAGCCGAGGAACTGCTGCAACTCCTTCACGTTCTCCGGGACTTTCCACTTTTTAACGGCTTCGATTTTCCGCGGGTCCACGTATACACCCTCGGCACTTACCATGTGCCCGAGAAACTGCACCTTCTTCAGTGCGAAGTCGCTCTTGGACAGCTTCACGTAGAACTTATTCTTCCGCAGGATCTCGAACACCTTCCGCAGATGCAACACGTGCTCCTTCATGTTCTTGGAGTAGATGAGGATATCGTCCAGGTACACTACTACGCACTCGTCCAGCAGGGGCCGTAGGATATGGTTCATCTCCGCCTGGAACGTTGCTGGTGCGTTGCAGAGTCCGAACGGCATCACCAAGTATTCGCATCGTGCGGAACGCCGTTTTGTGGATCGAGTTGTCCGTCATCATGATCTGCCAGTAACCCGACCGTAGGTCCAGCTTCGAAAAGACTGTTGCACCATGCAGTTGGTTTAGCAAGTCGTCTATGCGCGGTATGGGATATTTGCTTTAAACAGTCTGTTTGTTCAGTGCGCGGTAGTCGATGCACATCCATAGATTGCCATCTAGTTTTGGGGTGAAGAGAACTGGTGCACCGTAGGGAGAGGTGGATGGGCAGATCAGTTGTCTGTCCAGTATATATTCTATCTGTTTCTTCATGTCTGTCAGTTCTGTCGGACTCAGTCGGTATGGTGCACGTGAGACGGGTTTCGCACCTGGTTCCTCCACGATCTCGTGCTTGTGGGTTCGCGCTGGAGGTACGTCTGCGGGTAGGTCGTCGGGCATTATATCTTTGTACTGCTCCAAGACCTCCTTCACTGCTGCAGGAAGCTCCGAACTCGGCTTCTCCTCCTCTGCTGCTGCCATGACCAGTGCTAGGTAACCCGTGTTACTCTCGTTCAATGTCTGTTCGAACCATACCAGAGTCGTTTCGAAAACGTCCCCTGTATCCGTCCAGCTTTGTAACTCTTTCCGCTTCCGTTGTTGTAGATGCACACCTTGCTGTTGACCCAATCGATCTCGGGGTTGAACCGCTTCAGGAAATCTCGTCCCAAGATGAAATCTAACCCTTTGATGTTGGTGACTGGTAGCTTCGGCTTCCACCTCAACGCACCTATATGCAGCTGCACGATGCTTCGCCGTGGATGGGAAGCTTCGTACCGTCCACCATCGTTACTCAGAATTGGGTCTCCACCGCCTTCGCTCCATTTTTCTCCAATGTTCTGTGGTCACATACCGAGTGAGATGCACCGCTGTCCATTAGTGCTTGGAGGCGTCGCCCGTTGCATAACACCTCGGTGAGTAGTGGTTTCTGCTGCGCTGAGTAGCCAAAGAGGGTCTCATTAATCGGGTTATAGGGTACATCAAAATGAATACCTTCCCTATTTCCTATACCTGACTCAGCACTTTTCTCTTCCAACTTCACCTGGGGGGTAGGAGGATTTTTCCGAGGCTTGTAAAAATTCTCTTGAGCCTGGATTTGTCCTCTAAGCCTTTGCAGCTGTGTAGGCTTCACCTGTGGGCAATGGGGAGCCTTAACACGGTGCTGCGGGGAGAGAATATTAACTCCGCGGAATGCACGACCCTTTTCTACGCTCCGTAGTACTTTGCCCAACTTCTCAGGTACCTGAATAATTTCTAAAGGCTTTTTCTTGGCCTCTAAATCTCCCCTGAATTTTTCAAAGGCTTGAAAACCACGAGAAGCAATATTTTTCGTTAGAGTATCTTTATAGGATACTTTTGTGGGTGTTCGGCTGGAGTTTCCCGGTCGGTGCAGAGTCTTTTTTTGCGGAGCCTCCATTCGCCTCGGCGATTTCCCCTAATCCCGGCCGGTCGTGACATTCTAAATTCGTAACCCTACAAGGACCCTAACCAACAGTTCCAGGGACGGCAGCTACCGTACTCGTGCCGGATGAAACAGAGTACGAGATCGAGCGTGTACTCACTCATCGGCGTCCCAGCGGCAAGACCCTCGAGCTCCTGATCCGCTGGAAGAGATACGACCCCACTGAGGACAGTTGGGTTGCAGAAGCTGATATGGGCAACACACGCCGTGCTCTCAAGGACTATCTTGTCAAGCAGGGTGTATCTCACGCCACCCAACTTTGAGGGGGGGACGTGTGAGAGTATGACGGCTTATGCTGGCTTTGCTTCCTTGCTTAGACTATATTATGCATTATCTAGCTTAGCATTATTTTGCTTTGCTTGCTTTTGCTTGATTTCCTAGGTTCGTTGCTTTTACTATAGTTATTATAGTTATAGGCACCGAACTAGGTTGCGTACACCGAATTCTAGGCTTTTTGGTTGCCACCGAATTGCCTTCTACCGGATTCGGGAAGGGTCTATTCGAAACGCTTCGCGACCCTCGGAACCCCTTCGTGTAACACCTGGTTACCTGCCTTGTGTCGAGCCTATATATAGCCTCGCCTTGTACTGAGGTATAACATTCAATTCAAACTCTCTTTTCTGAGCTCGATCCTAGATCCTCACACTCGGCGTCCCCTCCACCGTCATCGGCTTTGCTGCCCTCTTCGTCCTGCTGCACCTTGGTCGGCGTACCGACCGACTTCTCCCCTGCGGTCAGCTCCCCTGCCGACTGCCAGGTCGCCGACTGCTCCTGGGTCGGCCGCGCTGCTGCCTGCTCCCCTGTCGGCTGTCGCCCTGCTGATGCCTTCTTCGCCGGCTTCACCCAAGTCGGCTGCACCTCCTCAACCAGCTCCTCCCCTTTCAACGTCGACTTTACTCCCACGTCGACATGCTGCTCGTCGACTTGCCCCTCGTCGACTTGCTGCTCGTCATGTCGGCCACCGACGATGCTCTTGGCCGGCACCGAAGGCGACGTCCCACTACTCCCCTCATCGCCGGAGGCCGACACCGGAGTCAGCCCGCGCAGGTCGGCCACGAGGGGAGGGGCAGGGGTCGTAGGGGGAGGGAGAGGGGAAGGAGAACGGACGACCTCAGCGTCCTCATCAGCAAGCTCATCGACCTCGGCGAGCAGAGGCAGCCTCGACGTCGAGGTATCCGTCGGCGCACCGGCGTCCGCCCCGACGCCGGCCCATGCTCCGACTTCCACACCTCCAATGATATGGTCTCATAGAACACCACGTCCGAGGTGGTGACCATTCCGTTGTCGGCGATGTCAAGGAGCTCCCAGCCCTTGCTCTCCTCCGACACGTTGAGATGAAGGAACCACCGGGCCTTCGGCTTCAGCTTCCCACCACGCTGCTGCTCGGGGACGAGGAACTGCGCCATGCAGCCCCACACACGCGCCAGCGACAAGTCGGGCTTCGTCCCGGTGAGGAATTGGTACGGCGTAGTCTCCGGCGTCGCCGACCTCTCAAGGCAGTTGCGGACCCAGATAGCCTGTCGCACAGTGAGGTGCCACCGGTGGTGCTGCACGCCCATCTGCACCAGCATCTTCCGCACCGACTCCACCACCGTCCTCATCTCCCGCTCCGCCGTGACGTTCTGCTGCGTAGTGTAGGGGCAGGTCAGGTCGTGGACAATGTCCTTGCCGTCCACGAAGGCGGTGAACTCCTTGCCGAGGAACTCTCCACCTCGCTCAGAGCGCAACTGCAACACGGAATTCTTCACCTGCCGCTCCACCAGTGCCAGCCACTTCTAGAACGTCAGCAGCACGTCCGACTTCTTGGCGACTGGCCTCACCCACACGTAGCGGGTCTTGCGGTCCTTCAGCAGCAAGAAGTACAGGCTGCCATCCTTGGCGGCCACCCGGAATGGCCCGCACAGGTCGATGTGCACGACAGCCGACACGTCTTCGGCGTCGGAGCCCTGGTCGGAGAAGGAGTGCTGCTCCAGCTTCCCGCCGATGCACGCGACACGTGGTGAGTCGGCGCCGGACGCCAACTTGAGGTCCAGCCCAGTGGCGACCTCGTGCTTCGCCGAGCGCAGGATGGTGTCCATGCCGACGTGTGCAAGCCTCGCATGCATCCTGTCCGGCGTCGAATTCGTCGCTGGGAAAATCGCCCGCAGAGCCACCACTTCGTCCGCATTCGTCGCCGAACAGGGACGTAAGTCGGTGCAGAGGACCCGGCCGGAATACGTTGCTCGACCAAGCACGTCGCCCGTCGCCGAGACGAGCAGCATCCCATCATCGTCGTCCTGCAGCTTCACGCCGTTCTCCTTCAGCTGACCGGCCGACAGCAGGTTCGCGTGCACGCCCGGGACATACAGCACGTCGGGGATGAGCACCCGCTTCCCGGCCTCCCCTTGCAGCGCAACCGTGCCCCCGACCTTGACGTCTTGCAGCGCCCCATTGAAGCCACGCACGTGCTTCACGTCGCCGCTCGGCCCCAAGTCGACGAAGGCGTCCTTTGTCCCCATCAGGTGGTGCGAGCAGCCGCTGTCGAGCAGGACCACCGCCGGGTTCGCCTGCACGGCTGCCGCCACCGCCTGGAAGTCCTCGCCGGCCTCCGGCGCCAGTGAGACGGTCGGCTCCACGACGCCGACCAGCGAGCACGACGCCTCCTTGTCGTGTCGCCCTTTACCGCCAGCAAAGGAGTCGGCGTCCTTCGCCGAGGTCGACGACTTGGTCGACTGCTTCTCCTTGCGCGGCTGGTTTCCTCCTCGACGAGGACGACGACTGCCAGACCTCCCGTGGCCTCTCTTGTCGTCGTCATCTGAGTCACTGCGGTCGGGGCATTCGAAGGAGAGGTGGTCGGGGTCGCCGCACAGCCAGAACTCTCGACCTCGACTTCCTCCTCCTCGACCGCTGTCCTTGGTCGACTTCTTCTTGTCGACTTCCTTGGCCGGCTTCCAGCCACTACTACCACCGCCACCAGACTGCCCGCGCTGCCCCGGTCGACCACCTTCTTCAGCGGGGCGACGTAGTTCACCTGCGCCAGGAGCTCCTGGGACCGCTCGGCCTCCTGCATCGCCTCGTCCTGCAGGATGTACGAGGTCAACGTGTCCTCGTTGAGTGTCGCCCGCGTGCTCAGTGCCATTGACAACCGCTTCAGCAGGTTGTAGCTGCTCGGGAGTCCCTACATGATGTGGGTGACTACGACGCCATCGAGTACTACCCGCCGGTCATCCTGATGGCGGCAAGAATTCGCCGAGCTCGGTTGCAGTAGTCCGTCGCCGTCTCCTGGTCGCCCATACGCAAGTGCGTCAGCTGCCCTTCAAGCTGGGCGATGAACAAGTCATCAATGACTTGGTAAGTCGACTCGATGAAGTGCCACGCCTGGTGGCCGGCGTCGAGGTGCTCCCTGCACGACTTCAGGGCGATTTGCACGCCCAGCGGGTAGCACCGCGATATGACCGTGAAGGTCAGCAGCTGCACAGCGCAAAACTCCGCACGTAAGTCGGGGTCCTCCGGCATCACCACAATACCGCGAGCAAAGTTGATCAACTCGACCATCTCCAGCTGGGGCTCGATGGCTTCCTTCCAGGTGAGAATGTCGGGTCGATCGAACAGCAGAGGAGTGACCAAGATCCTATCCGGCGTAAACTTGAAGTAGCCGTAGCTCGGTGCAATCCCGCCTGCTGTCACAAGGGTCGCCGATATCGGTCCGCGCTCACCGCACCATGCGGAGATAACTACTACAACGGGAGCTAGACTACGGGCTAGGCACGAAAGCTCGTGTGATCTCTGCGTTTGTCCACTTAGTTGTTTACTCGTGCTTACACTACTTGCTGGTTCACAGGGAAAGTTGGCAAGAGTTTCACTAGCAAAAGTTCACAACAATGGTACAATGAAGGTTGCAAGACAAGACTACATCAGAGCTAGCATGCAAGCGAGTCCTTTGCCACCACAGCACGATCGACCGCGGCCAGCGAGACTTGGTCGACCGCGCTCCAGCAGTGCAGAGTCGCGGCTTGCCAATGCTGCAAGTCGACGGCGTGCCAACGTCGCAGGTTGACGGCATGCCAACGTTGCTCCCGCAGGACAGCAGCGCACCCGCTTCGCAGGTGCTCGCAAATGATTGGCGTGCAGTGCCTCGTCACCTGCACAGCGCACGCACCAAGTCAACTTCGTGCTGACGATTGCTTCTGATCAGCCACGTCGACCTCGGGATACCACCACCGCGGTCGTCCTCGCCAACATCGCCTGGGCGACCGTCGCGTGCCTTCGCAGAACCTCGTCACCCAGGTAACCTGGTCGATCGGGCAACCACGTCGACTAGCTGCTCCAGCGCGTGCCCGTCGACCACCCAAGTTGACGACCACCTCTAGTCGACCTCACCAGGTCGACCACTACCCCTGGTCGACCAGCTCCAGGTCGACGTCACTCCTGGTCGACCAGCTCCTCGTCGACCATTATAGTTGTCAGCCGACCCCCAAGAGTCAGCTACCTGAAATCCGCGTCACCAAGTCGACGCCCTGCCACTCGATGCCCAATAGCTCGGCATCCTGAATCCTTTTGTCGAGGTCGACTTCGGCCCCTCCTTCGTCGACCACCATGTTCGGTCGACCACTAGGTCAACATCACACCCGGTCGACCAACCACCACGTCGAGCTTGGTCGACCAACCACCAGGTCGACCAGCAGTCCTGTCAGCCGACCACCCAAGTCGGCTGCCCCAAGTTGGCGTCACCAAGTCGACGCCCTCCACAGGTCGACTTCCCAGATCGACCTCCCTGAAGTCGACGCCATCCTGAAGTCGGCGCCCATGCAGTGGCAC